>BJBW01004710.1:34761-152989 GCA_004320125.1 Scolopax mira | reverse complement strand
TGGCCTTGAACCCCTCCAGGGATGGGGCAGCCACAGCTTCTCTGGGCAACCTGGGTCAGGGTGTCACCACCCTCAGAAACATGGTCACACATGAATGAAAATAGGTGGGAAAGGGGTGCCATGACGTGTTTCCACAGAGGGTGTCCCGTGGTGGTTGCTGGTGGGACACCTCTGTGGCCACCATGGCAGCAGGGATGGCACAGGCAAGGATGGGATGGCAGAGGATGGCACAGGCGACAGAGTGGCAGGGGATGGCAGAGGCAGGAGGTGGCAGGAGCTCCACAGGGTGGCAGGGGATGGCACAGGCAGGGGGTGGCACAGGCAGGGGATGGCACAGGCAAGGAATGGCAGGAGCAGGAGCAGGGACAGGGTGGCAGGGGGTGGCACAGACTGTGGATGCCAGGGGCAGGCTCGGTGTCCCCGCCATTCCGCCGCTCTCGCCCCGCCGCCCCTCGCCCGCCGGGGGGTCCCGTGGGGGCGGTGCCATCCCCAGCCCCGCCCCTCCCTCCCTCCGGCACGTGAGCGGCCGTGACGTGCGGCGCGAGCCCCCCTCCCCGACTCCTTCCCCGGCCCCGCCCCGCCGCGGCGCCACCGCCCCTCCCGGCCCCACTTCCGGCGGAAGCGGGGGGCTCTTTCCCTTTCCGGGTGCGGGTCCCCGGGCGGAGCGGCGGGACGGCGCGGCGGGCGACGGGCGCGGGGCGCGTGTCATGGCGGAGCTGGCGCAGGGGCAGAGCGCAGCGCCCGTGGGGATCAAGTCCGAAGGGTTCGTGGACGCTCTGCACCGGGTCCGGCAGGTAGGCGCCGGCTGGCGGGCCGGGGGCGGGAGGAGGCCGCGGGGCGCCGCTAGGCCGCGGGGCTGAGGCGGGGCGCGGAGCCGCCCTGAGGGGGCAGGGCCACCGCCCCGCTGCCCCTCTCCCGGCGGCCGGAGCCGGCGAACTCTCTCGGGAGCCCCGGGGCTGTCCCCCGTGGCGGGGAGAGGGGCAGGCCGGGGGGGCGGCGGCGGCGGCCGGGCTGACAGGCCCCTCCAGCGCGGGTCGCGGCCGGGGCTTGTGACACGGCAAAAAAACCCGCTGCTCTGTGGGGAGGGAGGCGGTCTGCAGCCTGCGGGAGCTCTCGTCGGCGAAGCTGTCCTCCTGCACTTCGCAATGGGTGCGTGTGAGCTTAATGTTAATTCGGTTTTTAAACCTTACTTGTGCCTTAGGCTAATCGATAGACGCCCTGGCAGAGGGGGAGCTTTGCATTGTGGCCTGGGAGGGAGGGGGGAGCGAGGTGCTCCCCAAAGGAATCTCTGAGCTTTTGCAGCACTGAAATGGGAACTTTCAGTGAAAGAGATCAGACCTGCAGCAATCAACGCCCTCCTCTTCGGTACAGAATATCCTGAATATTTGTGTGCTCCTCAGTTTGTGGAAAGTGGCTCCAGAGATAAGGAGGAGTTCACAGCGCAGATTTTGTGACTGTTGATCACATCTCTTGTTCTGTGCCCGTCACAGGTGTTTATTCCACCTCTGAACAGGTTGCACTTCATTTGTGTTTAGTAACTGCACCTTAACAAGGTGTAATACAGCCAAATACTAGGACCACAGCCCAACTGGCACTTAAAGACCCTGACTTCATTCAGGGTGACATGTAACCAGTGTTACAGGCCAGGTGGGAGAAATCTCCTTCTGTTGCCCAGAGTCGTGTTTTCTTATTTCACTGAGAAACTTATGAAGAAACTAAGCTGGACCCTAAGGCCTTTCACGGAATCGCTCTAATGGAACTTAAGTGGCTTACCATGGCTCGTGGCTGACTCAGGAGTCAGTATGGCAGCAAGTCTGTGTTCTGTGTGGTCTTCAGCGACCCATAGAGAGGTGCTCACTGTTCTAGCTGAGCACCCTGCACCTTCCCAGAGGAGATCACGAGCTGCTCTTCGGTTGTTGATTTCTTTCTCAGCAAAAAGTATTGCAGTAGGCAGTTGCAGTGTGTTAACTGCCTCCTGGATGAGGCCATGATTGCTTTTTCCAGTGGCTAACGAAGCGCTGTGGCCTTGATGGTATGTGATGTCTGAAAGCTTTGCTGTTAGCCATGGGTTATCTACATGATGCAGTTAAATTGGGAGGTCTTGCAGCTGTATTTGTCTTGTTCAGGTCATCTGTTACCAAAGGCCTCTCATTGCAAAAACATCTTGTTGAATATCTGGTAATATTATTGCCTGCTGGCAGTTGAATAATCTTTGAATAACCTGTTTATGTAGAGGAAAATAATTACTTGCTGGTCAGTTGCAGCTTGTTGAAACTATTTTGTATGTTGCAAGTGCCACCCCATGTACTACTCATCTGATCAGATGCAGGTTAAATGTGAAAGCGGGATCTTTTGGACAGTATTAGGCTAAAACATAGCACTAACTAAAAATCTATTTGAATCGGTGCTGCATGGGTGCTATCATCATGTTTATAGGGTGAATCTGTGATGACCCCAAACCCACGTGTGAAGGAGCTGGAATATTAAATAATCCTAGCTGTGCTCACTCTGATTTTGTTGTTCTTAGGTTCATTAAACTTGAAAGAATGTGCTGGGTTTCCATGAACCCATGACTTGAGTCTGAACTGGAAGATTTCAAAATCTTCCAAGCTGCCAACTTCGGGTCAGGCGCTGCAGCGTGGAACCCTCCCTGTTATCTTTCACGCTGGAAACAAGTGTGTTGGGAAATGTGGGCTCTGCACATGGTCGTGGCAACGCAATGGCCTACATTTTTGTGCAGTGAGTTGTATGCTGCCTGTTGAATATGATTTCTTTTTTTTTTCATCAGTATTTGTGGGATGAAAGGAATTGTTGGCAAGTGCAGAAATATTCCCCCCCCCCCTCCTCCTGCAAAAGTACTTGATTTAATCAAGTTCTGTAGAGGCTTTGTAAGGGAGTAGATAGTCTTCTCCTGCACAGAATGGCAGAACCAACTTGTCACTGGTGACTTGTTGCCAAATGTGACTGAAGATGGTTTCATTGCTCAGTGGATGGATATTTGCCTCACCACCCAAGTGATCTGTGATGGAACTTCTTGGCTGAGAGTCAGGTGGGATGTAAAGGTTACACCTAACACTTCTCTGGGGGTGATGGCAGAGCTTTCACTGAGTGTGTTTAGTGCTGTGTTTGCCTGAACTATGCTGATCTGGTCCGTAGATGTCAGCTTTTATACTACTTCTGTCCAATGCTGCTTTTCTGAATATTACTTTTGCTTTAAGGGAGGGAGGGAGGGAGCAGAGGAAAAAAATTCAGTTGTAGTTCTTGCTTTGTGGGTTGGTATGGCATCTCTAGCTTAATGTTTGAACTGTTTCAAAGCTTAATCTGACACTTAAGACTAGTAATCAAATTTAGTAAATTCAGTTCTCGTGAGAACCATAAAACTAACATCGAGCTGTGGAATACAGTGCTTAGTTATTAATAACTAAATAATTCAGGACAGGGAAGACTTTCCCTATCGATGACAGTAACTGCATTCCTCCAAGTCACTGGCGTGTGAGATGACATAAGAGTAAGAGATCTGGAATGCCTTTGAAAGAAATGAGTGGTACATTGCTTTCAGTGTTTGTGAAGTATGAAAAATTATTTTTTTCAAGTGAATGCTGTGTCTTTAGATGGTCCTTCCTGCACCTTCTGTATCACCCCTCAAGTGAGTGGATTACTTGATGGGTCATAGGTGGTAGCTGATCTGTTCAGCTGCTCCTTAGGCAGGGTGGCTCTTCTTCTGTGGCATTTGGGGAGCAGAGAGAAAGGATGTTTGCTTCCCTTTTGAGGAAAGAGATCAGAAAATAAGCAGAGCTGCCTGTATTTTGGACAAAAATGGATTTCTGTCAGACTGTCCTTGAGTCCTGTTCGTATTGACAAAACAGTGTCTTGTTTGGTTCTTGCCCTCTCCTGTTCTCCTGGGAAGTCTCATTTTTCATACCACAAATGCATTCACAGCGCTTACTGGGTCCTTCTTCATACTTGTGCTGTTCTTCTTGTAACCTGCTATACATACTGTCTGAATCTGAATTTCTGGGAATGCCATGAAGAGGAAAGGCTGTGGCTGGGTAAGCCTGTAGTGGTCTTGGGTACCTTGAAAGTGGAGGAATATTCTGAGATTTACAGAGAGTTAGCACGCTGTGTGTTTAAATCCCCTTGTATTATCAGGTTCTAACTTACAATTTCTAGGGGTATGGAGGGGTCTTAAGATGTATGTTTGTCTATCCCCTTGCAGAGTACTTTTTCAGATCATCCTCAAATAGATTTAGGGCTTTGTGATTACTGTAGTATGAAACTTAAATGGTTGTTGGTGGTTTTGCTGCTTTCTACAGAGCTTTGGAGAAATAGCCATCGTGCAAACTTGAGTATTCCACTTGACAACTGGGCAGACGAGCAGAAGCACTAGAACTGAGAGTTCAAGTGATAGTGCCTTAGTGTTTTATGTCCTGCTAATACCTAGAATTGGTGATTTTATTGGTTGCTGTTCTTTTGCAGGACAGCACAGAGAGATTCTACTCAGACGCTAGGCTCTTGCTCTTGAAATCTGAATTCTGCAGATCTTGGAGGTTGAGTCCTGCTGTGCCCAGCAGAGAAGCTTATTTAAGTGTTTTGCTATTACACCATTTTAAAGGGTGTTAAAGGTATAGGAGAACAGAAGTGCAAGGTATAGGAAAATACAACTCCATGGGTTATTTTGTTTGGTTTTCTTGGCTTTACCATTGCAATTTGTAGCTCAGGTTTGTGCTGTGTCCTTTAAAGTGTTTGTTGGAGAGCTTTATTTGGGGGAAATGAGATGCAGAAACAGTTCCGTGATAGGGGTGCTTTTCTCCTGTGTCTCCAGGCCTTATTAAAATAGACATGTTGGGTTCAGAAAAAGGAAAAAAAAAAATGAAGACTGACATACAGCGGGACAAAAGCACTGGCTAGCAGTACATTACTCAAGGTCATTTAGTCAGATAAGGGCTAGGTCTGCTTACTTTTGCTGTGTTCTAACTTTGGTGCTTATCTCCCTGCTGAACCTATGGTAAAAACTGAGGTTCCCATTTTAAGTTGTAACTTGAGAAGTTAAAATATATTTTAACAGCTACATCTACTTTAAAAGCTCAACTCTTAAGTTTGCAGGGTATTTTTTCCTGCTGTAGTGAGGTGGCGTGTTGTCTGTGTGTAATCTGGTGGCAGCTGGGAGGCTTTAGAGATAAGGGTGCAAGTTTAAATAGAGGAGGGGAAAGAGGGGGGAAAAAAAATATGGAAAATTTCCCAAAGCTGATAATGTAAAAATTGCTTTGACTTTCTTATTTTGCCCTTTACTTGAAGAGTTGTGTGCCAGGGTGATAATGGTGTACTGAGCATGAGTAGGGGTTTGCAGAGCTCTCTCTCCTGCTCTGGGAATGGTCAGCCTTAGTGCTGGTGATCTGTTCACACACACCTTTGTGCTCCATACTAGCTTCCTTCTGCAGGCCACCTTCTGCGATCCACAGACCACTTTTTTTTCTTTCCCTTGAATGTGCAGTTGTGATTTCATCTTCAAACTACCATGGGTATAGTACAGTTTTCAACAAAAAAACCAAGGCATCACCTGGCACTCTCTAGTGTGGAGTGGCCCTGAGGTAGTCTGTGTTAAGGCTTTCAGAATCAGATTTTTGTGGCCCTATTAGGTTTTGGAGATGCTGATATACAAGGTGTTTGTCATCAAAGCTTTGCAACACGATCACTGTGCTGGTCCTGCAGGAAGGTTTTTATTCCTAGCTCTTGGCATTTCTGACACAACAAAGTTGTTGACTTTCTAAAAGAGGACAGGAAGGAATGGGCTATGAGAAGAAAATGGTCAAAACTTGGAGCTCTTTTCATGCAAGGCATTGAAGAGAATGTGTTCAATTCTCTTTCTAAAAGCAGTGCCCTCAATCTTTCAAGATTATTTCAAATAGCTTTTTTTTTCAGTACCCTGTGGTTCTGAATCTTGGGCAGTTGTTTATTCTGCTGCAGCAGCCGATAGTGTCAACAACCAGAGTTACTGTAGATGTCATTCTGTTGCAGTAAAACTCAAATTTTAGAAACATCTTTAGTTCTGTTTGTCGTTTGCCCTTGTCTTCATTTAGTACAGATCTGTGTGAAATGCTCTTTTATCTGTTTGTGTTGCTTATTCTCTGGTGAAATCCCAGTTATAACAGAGTGAGATCAGACTCTTAGTAAAGATCCTATTCAATGGTTTTCTTTTTGCTGGAAAGGGAAGCAAATGCTGTAGAAAGCCCAGTGCTTTATATTTGTTCTGTAACTACTTTGTTCTGTACTTACTTATTATAGCAAAGTACTTTATGTAGGCAAGGGGTGCTGTGAGGCTTCAGTGTGCCTGTCCCTGAGGGGGGTATTAACTGGGGTGCAGAACTACCGCACCCCCACGTTCCTGGAGTGGGTTTGCTTGGAGAACAGGGGGAAGAGCTCGCTTCTCTCAGCATCTGTCTGTACAGATGTCTCCCCAATGTCATTAGAGACAAGCTTAACTTTTCACTTTTAGGAAGTGCTGTTTAGGTCTCTGTCTCACCTAGCTTATTTGCTTACCTTAGTCCTCATACTGTGATACTTGACTGTCTCCTCGGTCCTGTAAACATCCTTCTTGCATCCTGGCTTGGCAGGGCACAGCTCTTACCCCCTGTACGGGATGGAAGCAGAGGCACAGGCAGTGTTAGTCGTGTTCATGCTGCATTTTTTGGTTGCAGGAAATGGAAACTAATTCTGGGGTACCAGTTTGCCCACTGGCTTATTCTTCATACAGTAAACACAGGGTGATCCAGTCTGTTTGACGAGGAGTTCCCAAACCTGTCCTTGTGCTGTGTATTTTCACGTTCTTCTCCCTCAGCTCCCCCACTGCTGTGCAGGGATGCATTTCTGTGTTTCTGGCTATGCACGGGTGCAGGAGGAAGCCTGTGTCCTCCCACGTGGTTATGGTGGTGGCAGCCTCTCCAGGACAAAGTTGGTGAGCTAGTTTCATCTCTGCAAGATTTAGCTTGTCAGCTTGTTTGAGTGAACAAACCTGAATATAATATTCCAGGGAGTAAATACCTGCTTAGGATCAGGAAGAGGAACTGGGTAAATGTGTTCTTAATTAAACAAATATTAAAAGCAAGCAGAAAATTGTTTACTTTACAAATGAAGCACTTTCATGTCTTTGAACTATTACAAAGCCACCTATATAGAGTAAATAGCTGAGAGACTGGAGCAAATGCTTTATTGGAAGAAAGAATGTTTAGCTGCTGTGGCTGAAACTTCAGGTATGCTAATCATGCTTTTATCCCCTGGATTTATAGATTGCTGCTAAAATTGGAGATATCCCTCACTTGAATAATTCTACAACACTCGTGGACCCATCCGTCTACGGTTATGGAGTGCAGAAACGGCCCCTGGATGATGGAGGTAAGCTGGCTGTGATTGGTCAGTCTTGTGGATGCAGCTCCTGAAATGTATCTATGGAGGCAGTTGTCTGCTTTAAGGACAGAAATCAATGCATCTTTCTGGGGATAGAAATTTCATACGAGATTCCTTACCTATAGATAGCACAGGGCTTCTGGGCATTAGTATTATTAATGTGAAGCAATTCTTTCTTAGTTCATGAACTCTGTGAATTAGCAAAGAAATTCAGTAATTTAAATTTTGTTCTCTGCTAGTTGGGGCAGGGGGAAAGGAGGAAGATGTGCTTACTGCAACTGTGCTGAAGCCTGTGTATAGAGTACCACGTGTGCATAGTAAAGCTGTTCTTCCCATTGCTTCCAATTGCTTTGTACTGTGAATTTCAAGGAGAAAAGGTATTGCTCTAAGTTGGTGCAAGCTGGAAGCTTCATATATTAGGCTTAACTCTTTTCATAATTATTCTTTGAGAACCTTAAATATCTGAAGTGTTTAACATTGGCTACAGCCAAAGAATTGTTTACCGGTAACTGTAATGAGTTAATATTGTGTTACAATTTTAAAATATATTATTAGTATCTTACCTTTGTCAGGAACAACAAAAATGTTAGAACAGGTGTTTTCTTTTTTACAAATCTAATGATACGCACTGTTACAAGAAGCATTTAAACTGTGTTATCTGCTGCTGTATAGATACAAAAGATACAAAGAGCTCACCTTTTCCTGTGGTTGGTTATAAAAAACAAATGTGGCTATGTCTTCCTTTTCCTATTTCCTCTGGTGTTTTTACTGACACAGGTAGCCCTGCAGGGTGATTCTGTCCCCCACAGACAGGTTCAGGAGTACTGAGGAAATAAGCAGGATTACTGCCTAGCGCTTCGTTTTGAACATACAGGTTTTTGTTTGAAACGAAGGCTGAAAATACTGCAGGTCTGCTTCTCATTCTGAAAAAACGTGCTGGAGCAGGGGGAGAAGTTGCTTTCACATGGAGCCTCTGCGTTGCTAACATTACTGTTTCCTGAGCACATGCTGCAGCTCACTTTATTCTCTGGGGTTGGCTGTATCTGAGCAAGAGGTTGCTGCTCCTTTGGTTTGATCTTTTAGGAAAGAATGGGTTTGTCTGGGTGAGCCCCTGTGTCTTGTATCTCAGGCTGGAGCATCACTGTGTTTGGGAGAAGCCAGAGGCCTGCTATTACTGGTAGGTGCTGATTTCTGTCCAGGAGGGTGCTCAGGTGCCAAGCAGGTTGCTCAGCGTTGAACGCCCAACAACTTTGAGCTGTGTCTGAATAGCTTAGATAAGTGGCTCTCTGTGAAAAAGAATAAAAATAGCCTTCTAGGAACTAGTCATTCATAACATTAGCCTTGCCTGTTTCTTTCATTGATTCATCAGACTGAACTGAGAAATCTGACCTCATGACAAAATGGGTTTGGTGTTTTTTATCAACTTTTAACACACGAAATGGTCGTAGCAGTTAATGACAGCGCAAGTTAGACTTTGTACTTAAACTTTTACTGGTGAGCCCTAGTACTTGCTGAGCTTTGTTTGTGTTGACACAAACCATGTCAATACAGTTGCAGCCTGGGCTATAAATGTGCCTTATTGCTGGTTTCTTGTGTTGTGACAGGTAACTCCGTGGAGCAGGTACCGTTCCAGAGCTGTGCCCTGGCTCCTCTGTTGGCAGTGGTTCTGCTGATGTAAGGACCTGCAGGTGTTTGCTCACCCTGTAGTTCAGCACTGAGCCTTGTCTGTAACTGTTTTTAAAGTAGCTCCAGGGCTTGATAACTGCCCAATTCCCTTCCTAAAAATCTGATCTGAAAGATCTTAGAAATGATGGAAGTAATATCTTTTTAAAGGGCTGGAATTTCGCAAAGAAAGAGGAGTTGTCAGGGTAGGAGCAAGGGTTGTATCCCTTCCTTCAGTTTTGGTCGTCTTGGGGTTTATTTCTAATGGTGTTAGTAGGTCCTGTACTGAAATTCAGCTGTGTGATGAGTTTCCCACCTAACCACAGAACCCTCCTGCACTGCTCTCTAACTGCAGCCTGGCAGAGGGACTCCTGAAGCTGCCAGGGCTTCTTGCTCTGTTTGTGGTACAATCCATATCATAGTTTTAGGCTACCTGCTCTTGCTGCCATGATATTAAAAGTCTGTAATGCAGCTTGAGCTTTAAGCATCTGGAAGATGGCAATTCCCTTTAAATTAGGAAAGCACTTCCCATTGGGATAATATTTTATTTCTCAGTTAGTTGTGAACAAGGGATGTCAGGATTGCATGCCGATACTCTCAGCCATTTTCTGCTTGCCTGTGAACCACAGTTGTTGTTAAGAAGTGATTATTTATGTTGTTATGGGTAGTCTAGAAATTTTATAGTGTGGGTGTTTGCATACACTCTGCTACTTTGGACAGTTTAGAAACAAATCTGGTGGTAAATCTTTAAATTGTTTACCTCTGTGTACTGCGTGTTCATGGCTGGATGCAGGTCTCATTGTTTCCTTATCCCCGTGTAGCTCTTAGAAAATTACCTCTGTTCCTAATGCTCCTGAAAAAATTGGGGCCAGAGGAAGTATTTAAGGTGACAAGAAAAATGTCTGTCTTTCAGGGAAATCTAATTCTGCCTGTCCATTTTTGTAAACAGCTGCTGGTGTGGCTGATTGATGTCAGCTTAGGAAATGGTCTTAAGACAGGGCGACGGTGCGCCAGTCAAAACAAATTCAGCTGCTTTTAGAGCATTTCCAGGAAAAATAGATTTGTTGTAGTATTGGAAACCAGAATGTCCGAGTGCCTTTTGTGCTTCCTTTAACATAACCTTCATCTGAAACGAAGAGTTGCTGGGATTGGTCCTGGTGACCTGGCCTATTGGTATCAGATGGAGACTGATTATTTTTCTTTTCCCTGGCTTCTTTACTTCCCCTTTCTGGAAACAGCTTTAAAGTAATGCTGCAAATAGCTATAGTGCAGGGAGGAGATCAGGTTTATTTGTACTGCTTGTGGGAAGTCATAGTTGGCATTTATATGGCCACTTGTATTGGTTAATGTTTCTCAGCAAAGGTGAGAACTAGAGATGGGGTTGGTCTGAGCTGTGGAGAGACCTGGTAGCATCTCAGCCCTCCTGTTAATGGCCAACAGCTGCTCCTGGCCTCCTTTCTAATTAGTGGGTCCCTCTGATTACCAGCACAATTTAATAAGTTTATGTAAAGGTAAATAATCCTTAAAGATAATAGTTTTCTTTTGTTCTAAGGAAGCAGGGATCTGGTCTGCTGGAAAGAGGCCGATTGCCAGAATGTTAGCCTTTGTTTGCCCTGGTTTTGACTGCTTTGAAGAAGTTTCCAGCGACACACGTAGGGTTAAGCAGCAGTGTTGGAGCTGAAAGCTGGGGCATCCTTTGAGTCTGTGGAAACAAAGATGAGAGACCTTGGAGAAGCCTTAACACCCCACTCTCTGCACCTCCTGCCTTCCCCAAGCTTCTGTGGTGTGTCCAGATATGAAGATGGCCAGTTTTGGTGTTATAAAACTTGATTGTAGTAGAGCCGGGGGGGCTCAAACACAACACGATCCTGTTGTACATAATACTTTATTCTTTTGCTCCAATGTGTTTTCAGTGAAAATAGTGATGGGCAGAAGGAAATCTTATGCCTGTCTTACTACTAATGAAAGTTAGTAGTGGTGCTCCTTGACATGTTTGTAGCAACAGCAGGACCAGGGCAAAGGACCAGAGGTCTCAGGAAAAGGTTTGGTGTAATACACAAAATGCCTCTGTTGTTCACAATTTTAACTTTACAGATTGCTGCTTTTTAAATAAGGCAGTTTAAGGGAGGGGGGGGGAAAGATTTACAGTGAAGGTAGACATGAAAATTATTAGGTTTTAAATATTTAATCAAAGAGAAACTAGCAATATTTAATTAGGGTAACTAATATCTTCCTTGTAGCTTTCTGAAATTTATGATGATCCCATTTTGGTTCAAAAGTGTGAAAGGCAACTGCATTCCACTGCTCTCCAGAAGATGCAGCACTCTGATTTCATTCTAACCATGAAGATGTTCTTGACGAGATTGTATATTCCCATCCTGCACGTTAATTTAGTGGGAGGCACTGCTCTGTTTTATGGGGTGGAAGAAAAATCTACATTTGTTTTGAGTGTCTGTTAGGTAGAATTCAGTTAAGGTGAAGCCTAAAGCAGAGTAAAGAGTTATCAACCAGCAGGGGCCATTAATAGGAAATTGTGCTGATTTTATTCAGTATTTTTCCTTATTTGCAGTAAAATGACTGCAGTTACAGTTAAATTGTACTCAATGGATGCAAAAAGGGGAAATATGAACATGGCTTGTCAGAGTTCAGCCCCTTCCCTGGCGTGAAGAGGGAGATGGTGGAACAACAGAAGATCAGTGTTCAGTATGGCAGCAAGCATGGACTGCCCCAGCCCTGCCTCTCCATCAGCCCCTGTCTTTTGGAGCAAAATGGGCATGTTGGGGAAGGAATGAACCTTTAGGTTGTTGGAAGTGAGAGCCCCACCCCCCAAAAATCAAACAAACAAACCCTGAGAGAAATCATAACTGACTTAAAACAAATCACTCCCAGCTCTCTCCATCTGCCTGCTGCCTCAGATCTTGGAGAAGTTATTTGTGAAATGTGGAAGGAATGATCTTGCATATGAGTTATTGCAGCTTTATTTTTTTAAAAACTAATTTGTGCAAAAATTATACAGCAAGGCTGATAACTGCCTGGGGTGGTTTGTAGGATGTTTGTATAGTACTTGGAATAGGTTGGAGACATTGTTACGGACGTTTAAAGCTTTATTTCCCTGATTGATTTAACTTCTTGTGCTCCTACAGTTTTCCCCGACGAAGTTGTCTTTTTCAAGTGTAGGATTGTGTTACAAGATGAAGGCTCTTCCCTTCCTTGTGTGAACTTCAGGAGTTGATTATAGGATGTGTATCTGTCTCATAATTTGTGGGCAGCGGCTGCAGTGGAAGAAACTGCTAAGAGAGCTGTTAACGGTGAATTGAAATGCAAAGTGGGTATTTAAATACAGCCTTGTAGTGTTAAAACCACTTTTTCTGGCATCTTGGGATAATAAGTGGCCTGGTCCCTGGCGAGGGTAATCCCATACTACAGCGGTAGCCACCAGACCTATTGGGTGTAGGAAAACTATTCGGAGCACAGTTTGGGGCAAGATGGCGAGATCCGGAATTTGTTTGGCTGTATTTGCTCAGCTCTGCAGTAGTAGCTTATCAGCGAGAGCAAATATTCCCCATTACATCACCCACCTTTTTCAACTGCACTATTGATAGTTATCAAATTAGAGCTTTTTATATTCAGGGCGAGAATATGCAAAGACAAATCTAACGGAGTCAATAACGCAGCAGTTGTCTTATCACTGAGCTGGGGAGAGTAATAAAATATATATGCTGTCAATATTTTGGTCCTGAACTATTATGAAGGTATTGACACACAGCAGAAATACAGTATTGACTCTCTTTGTCTATTTTATTTGAGTAAAGTGTTTGGCCACAAACTTTATGCATTTTTCTACCGGATTTAGAGAGCGTGGGATGCATCCGCTTTCTAAACCTGAGGCTGATTGCTGATTTATTTCAGGTCAAAGAATATGCAGGTTTCTGCAAGGGAGTTTGAAACTGCATCTTTATTATCACAGCTCACATGTTGGCCAGTTTCATTTGTTTCACTACTCGTGCCCTCCAGGCATGCAATATAATCTTTCAACTGGTTGTTAGGACCAAATGGTCTGGTTTTTAGCTGGTTTGCTGCAGGCAAAGTCCAGTAGGAAGCCCAGCAGGGCATGTGTTCCCACTTTGCATGAGTTGGTCTAATGATATTTTCCCCATTAACGTTTGGAAGAAAGATCTAATCAGTGGGGGTTGGGGGGGGGGGGGGGGGGGGGGAGCAGAAATCTGTTTGAGGGTTTTCAGCTGGGGAGATAACTGCTAATCATAAATGGACCCTGGCTAACATCACAGACATGCCTGGAATGTGTGTGTTCAGTAAAATGTGGTGATTTTTTTTTTTTTCTCAAATACTATTTGGGTACCACGAGGTTACTTAACAGACCCATTCCCTTAACAGGTCTCCGTGTAGGTGGGCTCCATGGAGCACAGATAAGAGACACAGAGAGAAGTATGTACAAGTGCTCTGTAATGCCATTTCCCCAGACTGAATCTCTCAGTCTGCTCAGCTTTTATTTGTGTTTTTTAATACATACCAGTCTGCTTGAAATGTCTCTTCTCCTTCCTCCTCCCCACCCCCCCCTTTTTTTCCCTTTTTTTACTACTTTGGGTTTAATTTGGGAAGGTGGGAAGGGGAGGGGGAGTTAGTTGCAGGGATTTGGATTTGGGCAGGCAGGATTTTCTCCCAGGACTCTCAGCATGGGGAGATGCAGATCAATTCCCTATCCTGTGTTCAGCTGGACACTGGGCTATGGTGTGTGTTGATCAAGAAATCCCCTCCTGTTTTATACCACATAACGCATTCATTTCAGCCACTGAACCTAAATTACTGTTTTGCTTTTCTTTCTTTTTTGATGAAATGGTAAGAACTCTCTTTCTATAGGGATGAAGTTAGTTTATCCGTGCTAATGCTTTGATTTTTTTCCTTTTTTCTCTCTCTGCCACAGTAGGTAACCAGTTAGGGGCCCTGGTACATCAAAGGTAAGCAGTGGGTTATGTTTTATTATTTATTGATCAATTCTAATTGTTTATTGATCCACCATCTGTAGTAGTGTTAGGAAGTCAGAGGTTGAGAATGTGGAGAAACTGTCGGCTTAGGTTTTCTCCAGGCTGGGGTTTCTGCTAATGCTTTAAGGCTGTTTATTGTTTTGAAGAAAGAAGAGTTGATGTGAAACTTGGATTTGGTTCCTGTAGATCTGCAGGACTGGGAAGAATAAATTCTCTCTCCTCTCCCTTTCCCTGCCTGGGATACAGGGAGAAAGAAAAAGTAAATAAAACGCTGGCACTTTGACAAAAGTTGGAAGTATTAAATGGGCAGGTAGATTTTTTATTTTTTTTTATTTATTTTGTTTGTTTTGTTGATGTCATATGATCTGAGATGGCTCCTTTGTCAATGGTAGTTTTGGAAGACTAAAGTAAGTATAATTTGTCACGCAGCATGTCTTAGCATCAAATAGGAAAGTAAAATTCTCAGGTTTTCTTGAATCCTGATCTTAAGGAGTTGTCTGTCTTAAGCAGGGAGGGGAGAACATTTCTAAAGTTGGATTCACCTTTGGGCTGATAGTACTGTGTTTCCTTCTTAACCAGCTATTTACTGGTGGCCTCAAAGAGAGGGCAAGGGATACACATGAAGACTGTAGAACCTTTTGTTTTTTAATGATTATATTAAAGGGTAATGTCCCATTAGGACAGCACAGAGGAGGGTGGGCAGCAAGGTCTGCTCTGCTGCTGCCTGACACCTCTCTTCTGCCAGGAGTGATGTTCATGTAGGGAACTGATTACGCTGAACAGCCTGAATTAGGGTTTTTTTTTTTCCAGGTTTGGTGGTTGGTTTTCTGCTACTTAGTCCCTCCACAGCCGTTCCTCCAACACAGGGTGGTTAATAAATGATTCAGGATAGGATGTTTTAGCAACAGGCTGGGGTTTTTTCTGGGTTTAAAAAAACCTATAATTCTGAATCTTCCTGTTGTGCTGGGGGTATGGATGGCATTGGGTTTACATCTCTGCTGGTGAGCCTCAGGACAGCAGAGAGTAATTTACCTGCAGGTTAACTGATGGAGTCTAAGGTGTATTTTATACCTTGTCCAACTAATCTAAAGGAAAAAATGGGAAGATTTTAATATGCCTCAGCACAAAACCTGCTTTGGGCTTATTATGCAGGCGTTTCATTGCTTTTGAGATTGCTGAACAAATTGTATATAATGCATATCTAAATATACTGAGTTTGCACGTTCCATATTCATTGTGTCATATTTTCTATGAGATAGAAATGGCTAAGCAAAAATCCATCGAAGGTAAATCCTTTGTACTTGACTATGGTCAGGTCTTAGGAAATTGCTTTGGGAGCTCTGTTTTGAGGCAGAGACATATTGAAAAAGTCCAAAGAGCAATAGATATGGAAGTCTTGAGATAATAAGACTTCAAAAGATAATTGAAGACAGCTTTTATAAATTCCAAGGAAAAGAATGATAAGGACAGGCAGGCAAGAAAAAAAATCTGTAAATTTTGGAGGAGGCCTTCAGATCAGGATTGGCTTTTCTTAGTGTCTCCTGGCAAGAGCATATCCAAAAGTACTAGGGGAAAGACTGTGGCTTGGAAGGTTTAGACTAAATATTAAAGAAACTTTGCCATTATTCCATTAAATCTGTCTAGAGCAAGAATGCCAAAAAGGGGCATTCTGTCAGCTTCACTGAAGACAGTGAAGAGTAGACTGGAAATGTATCCAGCACAGGAGAAATTAGGTGACTACGAGAGAGAGATCCCTTCCAAAACGAGTGGTTTTGGCCGTGATGCCGTGTTTACTTGTGTGTGCAAAAGCCTTATGCTGTGCCTGGTTTCCATGTCAGGGCCCTAGTTGTCTTCCAACTGTTCTCTTTAATGACTATTTGATTTTTTTTTTATTTTTTTTTTTTTTAGGGCTGTAATAACAGAAGAGTTCAAAGTGCCTGATAAAATGGTTGGATTTAGTAAGTACCTTGGATGCTTTTGATACGTTTTTTTGGTGTGTTTTCTGTGCAGGAATGCTGTTTATTCTGACATGCTCGCAAGTTTTCATGCTTACTAGCTTTGGATAGGCCTTATCTAATGCTGTCTTCATGGGGACCAGATGATCTGTGTTTAAAATCCAGGTGCAAAATGGAAAAGCTTGGTGTCCCACTAATGAGAACAAGATTGTGTGGTACAAGTTACTGAGAGTTTTAGTGATCTTCTCCTTTAAATTCCCACTAGCCTAGTGTATAACAAGTCAGAAAGGAATTTGTTTCCTCTCACTGAAACATCTTACTTCCTACAGCATGCAAAACTGTGAGAGCTGAGGGAGGAAAACAATATTTAAATGTTAAAATAAGAGTTGACTTGAGGCAAGTTAAACAGAATTGTAAATCTCTCTCTCATTTGCTGCAGGGAAACACAACAAGCATGCCTTGCTCAGATGAGAAATCTTCCTAGATTTGCATTCCTCATGCTCTTCTCTTTCAAGCTTGATCCTAATTTCTTTCTTCCTCTTGATGATCATTACTCTTCCTTTCAATGACACCTCCTGCTGCTGTGTTACTGCAGTGACTGCATAGACTCTTCCACTGCTAGATTGCTGTGTATCTCTTCTGATTTGATATATGGAGAGTAAAAAGGGAAATAATGGGCCATGATAATTACCCCTTAGCACGTGAAGTTTTATCCTGACTCTAAAGGCTCTATAAAAACTGTAGTTTGAATTTCTGCAAAGGAAACACTCGCTCTTCTCCTGCCAGATTTATTGGTCCAGGTTGGACCCCCATGTTGTTGGGGGATGTCTGAGGGATGCTGTGACTCTGTGAAAGAGGAGTTTGTGTCTTCTGTTGGTGGATCCTTAAATCTAATCCTGGTTCAGGGGCAGACAGATGCAGGAAGGTGGCAAACCCTCAGCTGAGAGATGCTTCTGTGGGAGCATCTTGAGCCAGGCAGACCTGTTTAACTTGACAGTTTTGCTCTTTTTTGGAGTCTGGGAAGGATGTGAATGGTGATTGGCACATAGTCCTTCCCTGGTATGTCTCCTTGTGAAACAACCACATGCTGACTCCAGGAGTTAAGAGACATGGGTATTTGTTTTCACTTAAGGTTTGATAGAGCATTTCATGATCTAGCAGTTCTGTCTGAGAGCAGACCAGCCAAACAGCACGTCCTTTGAAAAGAGGTAGTAAAATATGAATTTTAAAGAAAGGAAATAAAAAGTCTTTCCTTTTTAGTACAAATAACTCGTTTATTGGTTCAGGCTGAACAACATATCCTTTTTTAGCAGTACTCACACTAGTGCCTTATTTTCCCATTCCAGTGCGAGACAGTATTTTTTTTTGTTTTGATGGGGTTTTTTTTCCCTAAGCAAATAGAATAACTTTTGGCAGTATCTTAATGTTTTTCTCTTTATGATAAATTTGATCATGCTGTGGATGCCTCTTCAATCCTGGAGTCAAACTGTTCCTTTATAGATAGCTGCAGTGGAGTAAAAGGGGGAAGGTGCTCTGCAGTTACTCAAGAAAATGGTATGTTCTGATGCTTGTTGAACTCATTTCAGTAATCGGCAGGGGAGGTGAGCAGATCTCACGGATTCAGGCAGAGTCTGGCTGCAAAATTCAAATTGCTCCAGGTAAGAGCTTCTTTGTATGGAGGATGAAGAGGTTTTAATGTGGAAGGGTGTTGTGTCCATTAGATCAGGTGCCTTGCCATGCTCATGACGTTATCAGTGTTAACAACTGATATTTGGGGCTAACGTGCATGGGAAAGCTGTTGTGGGACTGAGACCTCCTGACTGCGTAGAAAATAGGTTTGTCAGGTGGTTTGGGGAATGAAACAAGGAACCATCTTTAACTAGATCCAAAATTGTAGCTGTTGAGTTTTCTCCTAGTGGTACTGCTTTGCTCAGTGCAGGCAGTTTGTCTCTGATAAGTCTGGTCAGCTCCAAGTCCTGGCAGAAGACATTTCAGGGGGGTGGCAGCAGCTCTCTGTACAACTCGCCACGCATCAAAAAAGCAGGAGCATCCATTTGCTTTGTGCTAGTGCCTATTTGCTTTGGGGGAGACTGTACTACAGTGCTGTACAGGAAACTGGTAATGCATGTAATCTAAAAGCACCTTTAACTGGTGGGGAAAGCTGTGAAAGAATGCAGACATCCAGCAAATCATTTAAAATATGTTGACCCTGGATCTCTTTGAATTCATTAACGTGTTTTCTGTAAAGGAGAGGGGTACTTCCTTTCGTGCTTAACAGTTACTGAAACAACTGCCTTTTTTTTTTTCTATTCCATGTATTAAAACTTTCCTTCTTGTTCCCTTTGTAGACAGTGGTGGGATGCCTGAGAGGCCCTGTGTACTCACCGGGACACCAGAGAGCATTGAGTGAGTTCTGATTTAGTTTCTCTCGTTTCTCCTTCTCTCTCTTCTCCCTAATGCTGTGCTCTGTCAGTGATGCTCCTTGGTTAGCCACACCAACAAATGTTGGCCTAGAGAAACATAGAACCTCTTGGTCTGATGCTTTAAACTGTGCACCTCAAAGGCTTTTTTTCCAGTTGCAGTGTGAACCCTCTGCAGAAATTTCCATGGAATTCCCCTCCGCAGGGCAAGGTTGCTCTTAGGGCACCTAGGATGCAGTTTTCTAACTGCAGCTTTCAGGATACTGAGCTAAGCTCTTGAAGGGCACTTCTCTTCTCCCCTTTGCTTCCCTACTCCTATTGAGATGACCATCCTTCCAGCTGAAGAAGGGCTGCATGAGGCCTCCAAAGCCTGTCGGTGCCACTCCAGAGTAATCTGGAGGTGTTGGTGTTGCAGAGCAGCATGAGGCCCACGGGTATGCTTGCCTCTGCATCGCTGCCAACAAGAAGCAAAGGACTGAACCAAAGTCTTGAATTCTGATCCCTGCATGGTAGAGACATGTGGCCAGCCAGCAGGGGTTTCTACTTTTTAGGCCTATAGAAACTTTAGGGACAGTGTTTCCTCCCTCCCCCTTCCCAGGAGCTGAGTTTGAGACTCTCACAAACCAGTTGAGGACCTCCTGCTGGAACTGGATCCAGGATCCTCAGGCTTACAGGAACACACTTAACATATGGAGCTGCTCTTTCTCTCCCCAGCCTTTGGGTAGGTGGGTTTTTTAAAATCCATCTGAAAATCTTTGAGTTGCATTTGATAGTGAAAATACATGGGCGCAAAAACTGTCTCTCTAAAGAGAAGACTCTCATCATTCTTCCATTCCTAAGAGATCTAAGGGTACTTAAATCTCCTTATTCTACCATAATACTGCAAGCAGTGAGCCAGAATAAATATAATTGGCAAGCTCACATTATAGGGCAGGCAATATATTCTTGCTGATATTGAAGTGCTTTTCCCCCTTTAGCAAATGATATTTCAGAACAAGAGCAAAATATTAAAAAGCTGGGATGCCTGATGAGATGCAGTTGAGGGAAAATGGGAGAGAGGTATAGTTAAGACTTCGTGGTTCAGAAATAAGTGGTTTAACGTAGTCATGTCCAAGGCTGTCTTTTAAATAAAATATAAATAAATTTTTAAAAGTGAGAATACTCAATTTCTGAAGCAGAGCAAGGTGTTAAGAGTGTGGAATTAGGTGAAATTTGATTTACTTTTGTCATAAATTTCTTAAGTTTATTGTTTGTACTGTTTTTTTCAGGCTACTTGTAGAAGAAAACCAACCTAGATATCAAACTTCTTTTGTAGTCTCTGTATTATCACTAAAAGAATTTTATGCAAAATATGAAGATAGATTAATAGAATCTCTTAAGATTCTTCCAGAATACTACAAGTGGTCTGCCAGAAATTTTGCTTTTTGCCTTGTGTTATGAGGAAAGTTAAGGGAAAGCAGTGCTCTGATGTGTGTGCAGCCTCAGGTCACCACCCCTTGAGTTGTCTTGGGTGAATGTCTGTTGGTGAGAGATGATTTTATACTGTTCCTTCAAATCTCCAGAGAGAGGACAGCCCTCCTAGGGTGCCTGATATGGCTTGGGGTGAAGTGGAAAGAGGGAAAGACACTGCTTTAGGCTGAATAGGGAACCAGTGCCTTCTGCCTACTTGGAGAAGGGCAGGAAAGAGACGTGTTGGTACTAGGGGCCTTCAAGGTGAAGGGAACCCTTATCAGCTACCTCTGACATGCTAAAGATTTTAGAGAAGGTATCTTTAATCTCCCAAATGCTTCTTTGTGTCTGTCTCTTCTCACCAGGAGTAGAAGAACTCAGTCTTTCACTGGTTGTTGCTGCTGCAATATCCTTGCCTTGCTTTGCGGTGTAGCTTCAGCACCTCCTGCTTGGGGCAGAGGCTGTGTTAGAACAGTGTTCTGGTGCTGCTGGTAAGAGCAGGCAGAGAAGAGCAAGGCAGTGACCTGTGACTGGTCAGAGAGTGGTTAAACAATGTGCTCTGCTAGTATCAGAGCAGTGTGTGGTTTTTGTCTCGATCAAGAAGACCAGAGCTTGAGTTTAACAAATATTGTGTTTGTATGTGTGTATATATATATATATATGTTTAAAAAAGCTTAGAAAAGTTTAGAACATAGAACATCTTCATTCAAAATAAGCACCCCAAATGCTGTAGTTCAACTGTTACCCATAACTTCCAAAGAGCATGCTGCTCTTCCTTCTCTCTTCCCCTTTCAAAAATCAGACTGCTTATAAGTAATCATGGTAGGGGAAAATATACATCAGATTAAAAAAAAAAGCAAAAAAAATAGCAAACATTGTGCTAACTGTGGTTTCCTTCATCTTTTCACCTCTTCTCCTCTCCCCAATCGCTTCCCATTTCGATGGTTCCTGGTCTCTTGGTCACGTGGAACAATGTTGTCTAATGGTTGTTTCCCTCGATTCTTTTCCAAAGACAAGCAAAACGGCTACTGGGGCAGATTGTAGATCGCTGTCGGAACGGACCTGGTTTTCACAACGATGTTGATGGCAACAGTACGATTCAGGAGATTTTGATCCCGGCATCCAAAGTGGGTCTAGTCATCGGCAAAGGAGGTGAAACAATAAAACAGTTGCAGGTGCGCAAGATGCATTTACTTTAGGGCTCTCTTCCCCACTGCAGCTTCTCTAGATCAACAAGAGCGTGCTGAAATGGAGAGCCTTAAATGCTCTAACCTTCTACAGCAGGGACTACTCTTCTGCCTTCGGAGAGCTGGACTCAAATCCAATCTTGGGTTAAAAAAAAAAGAAATCGGTTTGGCCCTAGCTAGCTACTCATGTAGTGGAGTTTTGCCAGAACTGTGCAAGAAACTCCTGTGCTTTAGATAACCTTTGGTGTGTGCTGTTTAGGAGGGGATCCTTGTAGCCAAGAAAAGGCTATCTCTAGTCTGCTGCTGCAATGGGTTTTAATGCCAGCCATGCTCTTGTAGAGTGCTGTGCTTCTCTTTTGTTGCTGCTCTGTGATAAAGCTGGCGTGTGTCCTCCTTTTTTTTTTCTCATCCCACCCCTTTCTAATTAAGTGTTGTGTTATGTATAAATCTGCGTTCATAGACATTCTTTATTCCTCCATCTGGTACAAGTTTTTTAAAGAATAGAGGGTTTCAGAAAAGCATCTAGGTGAAAAAGGTTTTGAGTGCGCCAATTAGGCCTCTGACATCCAGTAGTTTTAAGGGTGGTCACTTAATTATGCAGACAGCTTAACTTCATATGCAGACAGATACAGATTTTGGAAAGGGCTGAAAGATCAACTGTTGAGTTAAAGGGGTTCTTGTTTTGCAAGGGGTTTGGCCATGTGAGAACTTCAGGAGCAGCACACTTTCTGGCAGTCCTTTGTGCTCTAGGACTATTACTAAATTTGTGCTAGAAGTACCTCTGAAGAGCTAAAATACCATTCTTTAAAGCTGCTGATTTGACCTACGTGATGTTTAGTAACCAAAATAGTCTCTTGTTTTAGGGACTCTGCTTAGCAAAGTGCTCTGTGCTTTTTCTTCAGGAGCGAACAGGTGTGAAAATGATTATGATCCAAGACGGTCCGTTGCCCACTGGAGCAGATAAACCTCTCCGTATTACTGGAGATGCATTTAAAGTACAGGTATGTTTTTATTAAGCAGTTGCCCTAGAGAACAGAGGAGAATTTAAACTTTAACATATTTGTGAGCATCTAGTGGGAGTTGAATCCAACTGTAAATGTAACAATCCCTGCTGGTTTTGTTTGTTCTGCAAGGTTAAAGTTTGAGTAGAGAGAGTTAAAACACGAAACTAGCAAGTGTTGGCTTTTTTACAGTGTCACCTTGGAGCTCTCACTCCACATAGATGTTAGACATGTGTAGGAGAAGAGCTGAGGAGGAGGAGGGTTTGGAGATAGTACCTTTGAAATGCATTCCAGTCCATGAAGCAAAAAAATCATAGCTATATGTTACTTGAGCAATTGGGTCCTCAGTGACTAATTTAACCACACATTTGAGAAAGTTTTGTGGAAGGTTCATTATCTCAGACAGCCAATTGACGCAGGTAATTAAAAAAAAAAAAAAAATGCTATGACAACTCCTGAAACCAAGGGGTTTACTTAATATTGGTACCTTAGTCTCCTTGTGTCAGAGTTCTACAGATGTGTTCATACCTGCGGTTCAAAGCAAAACCCCATGATCAGGTGGAGACTGGAAGATTACAGCGTGATGGGAGTGCTTGAATTAAAGAATGAAAGTTTAGCTGTGGCATGTTACGCTTCTCAGCAAGTGCTTTTCATACCTTGCTGAGAACTTAAATCTAGCTTAACATTCCTGTCTCTAATAAAAATAGTTCTGTTCCGTAGGATCTCCCCGAGCATAAATTGCTGCAAGTTGATGTTGCTCAGGGGTAGCATGTTTGGGTTGTATTTTTCAAATGTCTTACTGCAAATGGGCTTTTGGATTTAAATGTGGGTGGGTTTTTTTTTCAAAATTCTAACTTACTGTGGAGATACAGACATGCAAAAAGGAGTTTAATGGTGGTCTTGCTACTTTTAGCCAGACCATACTTTAGGGGATGCTGCTTCCCAGGTGGTTTCTTCTGCCTTGCAAGATTTGTTGTTGTCACATCTTCTGTGCCGTAAATCATGCCAGGCAGTCACGGAGACTGCTTAGGCTGGAAGATTTTTGAGGCAGTTAAAAAAGTTGAGCATGCTTAGAAAGCACTTAAGAAGCTCGATGAATCCTTGGGTTTGGTGGGATTCTCTGAGTGCTGCAACAGTGTGCCTTAACTCTATCAAATCCCTGTGAAATCTCTCCATTGCCCTTATTTCTGTCTTGGTATCTCTGAAATGTATTGAGTTGTTTCCTTCTGTAAAAAAAAAAATACCACAGGGGCATGGAAAATATGTAAAAATGTGAAAGGGGTCAGATTTACCGGTGCCCTCAAACTGGGAAATAGAACCAAAATGTGAAAAGCTTGACTGGTAATACACAGAAACAAAGGCTTTGGGTTTGACATACAGGCTTTTTTTTTAACGGTGACTACTGTTGGCTTATTTTCAAGGTACATTTTTACTAGCTGGGCTACATGCAAGCTTGTGAGTGGCCTTGAGGGCTGCAAGTAGGTAGGAAGAATATTCATTTGTCCCAGAAAATGTCTTGCTGGATGGCTGCAGGCTTGGGCTTAACTTCTCTGAGTGTCAGTAAGCTCCCCACTGCCCACCTGCCTCCCTGGGACGTGGTCTCCAGCTCCTAGTAGACATGCTCTCTGCTGCAATACCACAGCTTCTGCTGTACTGAACTGGTTTCAGTTCTGTCCAAGAGGAAAGGGCCTTCCCTTCTTTTAATTTAGAAACAAAAAAAAGATATTTTAAAAGCTAAAGGGCCTTTTTGAAAGAGTGAAGGAAGGAACTGCACACAAGAAACTGCCACCTTGCACACTTGGCAGGTTTTGTCAGACATGGAAGATGCCATCGAGAGCAGATCTCCATTGACTGTGGTAAAATTTTCTAAATCAGAATGCTCTTTCTGTTAAGCAGATGGAGATCGCTTTGCCTGAAGCCTGACCATTAGCCACTGCTGAGGCCCCAACACCAAGATGGCAAGCAGAATCGTTTTGAGCTAACTGTAACTTCTTTCCCCATGTAGCAAGCAAGGGAAATGGTACTGGAGATCATCCGAGAGAAAGATCAGGCAGACTTCCGAGGCGTACGCAATGATTTCAGTTCTAGAATGGGAGGAGGCAGCATAGAGGTATGTTTTCTTCACGAGTACTCTGCTAACCTCCCCGTGGGATGGGTAGTGGGTGGAAGTCATCATATTGCACATGTAACCTGTAAGCTTATTTTTAAATGCATCGTGTTCTGTTGCCAGCAGAGTGAGTCTGGCTGCAAAGAAGAGGAGTTCTCATGGACTCCCAGATGGCACTTTTCTGATTGTCTTTTGAAGCTGCATTCTTGTAGTGCAGAGTTCATTTAGTGGGGAAGGAATTTGCGGCCACATGTTTGTTTTTCTTAAGGGATGTGGTTCTGTAGCCTGGAGCTGCCTAATGTGGCCTGTCCTCATAGTTAAGAGCATCTCCTTGTAAAATCAGGATAATCCAGTCTAGTTCTCTGAGCTTTCATACTGCTTTGCCTTTCCCATCAGGTCTCTGTGCCCAGGTTTGCTGTTGGAATTGTGATAGGAAGAAATGGAGAAATGATCAAAAAGATTCAGAATGATGCTGGAGTTAGGATTCAATTTAAACCAGGTTTGTGAGAGGATGGAGAGCTGTTACTTTCTGACCAATGTTCCAGTTTGGGATTGCTAAAGGGAATCTGATCCGAGGTTGCAGCAACTGGGCTTTCCTAATTTAAAGGTGCATTGTCTCTTTCTGAAACCTGTTTAAATATGATGTGCTGCTTCCTCGTGCACCTTCTCTTTTTCAAAGAGTAAGGACTATATACAGGTAATTTGCAAACTTTAGATGTCACAACAGTCATGTCTTCAGTGGTAATTATGCGGATAAACAAAACAAAACAAGAAACTTTGTATCTGTTAAAGAATTCTTCAGGACATTAAAGCCTTTGGGATCAGGAGTTGATTAATTTTAAGTAACTGTCTCTGGGTCCTTGGCTGTCTGATCACCTCTCAAAGTTGCCTTTGTCCTCTTAAAATTATATCAGTCTCTTTCATGGCTTTTTGAGATTTGAAAGTGTTGCCTTTTGAATTTGTTGTTCCCTCTGCAACGTGGGTTGGGTTTGTTCTTCTTTCAGTCTGATGAAGGTGGAGGGAGGAGGTAGCTCTTGGAGTAGTTATGTGAAAATGCTGCTAGCAATGGTGGTGCTAGAAGGAAGCTTTTGTTGGTGGGTGGAAGTTTTCTCCTTTTAATTTAGTCTTTGCCACCTCTCTTCACAGATGATGGGATTAGTTCTGAAAGAGTCGCACAGGTCATGGGGCTTCCCGATAGGTGTCAACATGCAGCACACATCATCAGTGAGCTCATTCTCACAGCACAGGTGGGTTCTGGAGGCTCTTTGAGAGGAATGCTTGTATGGGAAAGCAGTCTGCGTGCATGCAGCTGTGGGGATGGGTACCACCATCTGAAGAACAGCAGTGTTAAATTTTCCCTCTAGTAGGCCATACGTGCTACCGTCCAGGACAGAACTGCTAGATTTGAGATTTATTTGTATTTTTAATGTGATATGGGCTGACTGAGCTATAGGAAGGTTTCCTATTCTCAGGCAGTACTATGAGACTTCATTGTAGCTCCACATTGTTCTTGAGTTCTTTGGAAATGGTGACCTGGTGGAATGGAGTCCAGCAGTCATGTGAAACAGTGACCGGAGACTCTGCTCAGTAGGTCTGAGTAACACTCAGGCAACAGAGAATTAAATGCCTCCTCCTCAGACTGCCATTCTCTGGTCTGGTGGCTGTGGGAGGCAAGGGAAGGCAATGAATTCTCACATGTGGCTACTGAGCTGTGAGAAATACGCCAACATACTGTGTTGCCCCAGAGCAAGAAGTTAAAGATGGATGAAGCAGTAGAGCAGACTCATGAAGGAGATTGTATATTCCCTTTGTATTATGAAGAGTAAAGATGTTAGACCATTCCAGACCAGATACTTGAGTGTAATTTCCCCATCAAGGGAAGGTTTTGGTAACTCTTCTTACCCTGAGATTTGGTTACAATACTTAATCTCATAAATTTTCAAATAATCTACTTAAATTTTGAGGTCTGCTCTCTGACTGCCCACGACCTTTGCTTTTGGAGAAATCAGTCATCCAAAATAGTTATGTCCTTTAAGTGTCTTTGAACTTAAAAGCTTCTTTTGGATTTTTGGAAAAAGTGCATCTGAGCTGAGTAATTCCAGCATTCTTTAAAGAACGACACTTGAAAGGGTTTGGAAGCAACGTGAGTGCCAAGATCTATTGGTTGCTCTAAGATAAGCCCCTATCCCAAACCAAAAGTCCTTTAGTAGTTGATGCTTGTTTATAGGTTTATTTCAGCAGATACAAAGGGGCGCATTTAAAAAATATAAATATCTTCCTGAGTCAGGAAGACAACTATAGCTTATGTTACTTGGCATTCCATTAAAGTGCTTCAAAATCTTGAATATGAAATTGAAGTCCAAGAATATCTTAATTCAGTGCCATTGATTATAATGCAATTTAACTTACCATGCTTTATTTTGTTTTTAATGTGCATTGGGGCCAGAAGAAAAAACAAACACTGATACAAATTTTTTTGCCTTCCAAGGAACGAGATGGCTTTGGAAGTTTGGCTGTTGCCCGAGGAAGAGGTCGTGGCCGTGGGGACTGGAGCGTTGGAACACCTGGGGGGATGCAGGAAATAACCTACACGGTGCCAGCTGATAAATGTGGTCTCGTTATAGGCAAAGGTGGGTCCAGTGCCACTAAATCTTAGAGCTGGCAATGTTTTTCTCTCGGGATGGTTCTCTTCTTGCTGCCTGACAGTGAAGCTTTGGAGTTTTCTGTAATTGCAGGTATTTAGCGGCCAGTGAATGCAGCATAGGAATAAGCTATAAGCGCTTGTGGTTGTTTTCTTTGTGGTGCTCTCACTCATAATTGTACTCTCCAGGCCCTAGTTCACAATATGTAAGAGAGGCTCTTCATGCAGAGCTGTCAAGTAAGCTTGTTGTAACAAGCAGCTGGCTGAGAAAAGGCAGGTTCATTTGTGGATTCCTTTTATAGAGAATTCGTTTAAAGGACAGTTTATCAGGGACAAGCAGAACAGTCATTTCATCGTGCTGGATTTCTGTGAGTGCCATGTGATAAAATGGAAGGTCTCTGAATGTGATAATGACAGTAGCTGCTTCTAGCCACATACCTGAAGTGCTAAAGTGAAGTAGCAAGATTTACCTGTGTCTGAGCCTGTCGCAGAGCAGGCTGGTACACCTTGTCTTGCTCAGACGAGCATGTTCACTGCCACAGATGTCCCTTGGCTGCCTTAGCTATTGAAACCATGCTAGGGAGATGGACAAGGAGTCATCTGGCCTTCCTCTCCAAAACCAGTACACTCCCAGCACAGTTGGAGTATCAGCAGCAATCTCAATTTGTCATAGAGCATTAGGCATTGGGTGATGGCAGCACTTAGATTAGAGCCAGAAATAGAAGAAACTCTATGGCTCTGAACTTCGGAGTTAATACACTGATGTATTTAATTTTTCTATCTGATTATTTCAGAAAGAATGACATATGCCTTGACTAGTATTTAAGTAATCACAGTTGCCTTTTAGCCTCAGCAGAGCTGCGGTGAATAGAACAAGAACAGTTTAGCTGCAGCGGCAAAGGAGGCAGAGACTCGAGGGCATTGTGCCATGTTTCAGTGACATTTAGTTTCCTGCCATCCTGTTGGACAGGACTGAGCTTGTGGTGAAACGTATTGTGGCCTCTTTCCCCTGCTGCATCTCACTTGTTCCTTTCCATGTCCCAGACTGCTGCCTTATTGCATGACAAGGGACACAGATAGGGGACGTGTCAGCGGTGTATTTGCAATTATTTTCAGATTCTATTTTTTTTGGGCGAAAACCTGTTCACAAACCTGAAGACTTTCTTTCAATATGAAAAAACACCTGCTTTCCCCATTATGCAGAAATTGCAGAGCAATTGTGCTCGATCTCACTGAACAGTCTGGTTGGGCAAAAGATCAAGCAAAGCAAATTTTAAGCCCACAAGTGAGAGCTATGTGTATGGAAAAGAAAAAAAAAATAAATCAAATTATAATGAAACTTTATTGCTGTATCCATTAGTCATCCCTAATAAGGGATCAGAAAAGGTCACTTGTTGTTCAGCAGCACACAGAAGTGGAGCAGTTGTGACTACAGAGAGCACTGTGTGCTGAGGAGATAAATGCAGGTAGGGGAGTTGGATGGCCTAGCACTCAAGTGCAAGGCCTGGCACGGGCTCGCTGTGGGGGTGAAGGGGAGCTTTTTACCTTTGTTTCCACAACAGCAAAACAGGGATTCTTACCCGGCCAGATCAGAAGCTTTCTGGAGTGACTAATTACTAGTTGTATGGTGATTTGAGTGCTTTGTAGCTTTGTAATACCACCTTGTAATCGGTGTTCTTACGGTGCCTCTGCTCTTAGTCTATGGCAGCCTTCATTTGTGTCAAGTGAGTGATGGCTGTAGCGTTGCTGTTTGGGGCCTGGACCAGGATGGATGTACCACACTCACCGTATGTCGGTGCACGGCACTGATTCTTCTCATTTCCTCTCCCACTGCCTCTGGGGCACTGTAGGGGGGAAGAGGGGTTGTTAGTGGGGTTTTTTTGTAACAGTGGCCAATTGTTAAACCTGTGCTCTCCCCTGTTAGTTTTTGAGCATTTTACAGCTGATTTTATACTTTTTTTCTTTCCCCTTCATCCCCCCACCCCGTGATATAGGCCTTGGCTGTAGCCTTCTCTGTAAGATCTGGTCAAGCCCTCTGGGCTCATGTAGCTTGATCTCGGTGGTTAGCCCCCAAGCGATAGGGGTTCTTGGCCCCCCAAGGTGTAGTGTATGTGATGTGGCCAGGTGACTGCTGCTGTGCTTCCAGCTCCGTGTCACCTCTCAAGAAAGGGGGAAGAGAGGGAGATGAGGAAGTTTCTCAGCTCCATCCCTGCAGCATATTTCATAGAAGATCGAGGGCCCCTTTTCTCCTGGGCACCACTTCTCAGCTTGGGAGTGTGAGCCTTTAGGGAGCTGGTAAGAAGCACTCGGCTCCCTGCGAATCGTGTGTGTAGCTTTTTCCTCTAGAGGGTGGGTAGGTGCAGCTTTTCTTTTCTGAAAGACTTGAGGAAGGGTGGAGACGAGTGCCATACACATGTCAAGCGCTTTCTCTGTTTGGTGGTGCTTGGAAACAAACCGCAGCCTTTCTGGGCCCCCTCTGGATTTCCATGATAAATACAGCAATATTGACAGATAACGTGGCCGGACTGGCTCTTGTCAGCTCTGCCTTTTAGCAGGTTTGATTAATTGCTTTACGATTTCACGTCCAGCTGGGGGGCCACTCTTGGATCACTTCTGCCCCCCATCAGGTAGAAGAATGGAGGGGGCTGCTGAATGCATCCATAGACAGGCACCATGTGCCGAGTGGGTCACCTCATTATGGGGCAAGATGAACTCCTTCCGGCACCGTGCAGCATCAGGTTGACTGCGTCACTTCATTTGCATGCTCTGGAGGCTGAATTGGGATCGCTTGGATGGGAGGGAGAGCTTAGATATCTACCAGACTGGAGGCTAAGGAGGAGAAGGGCACAAAGTCCTGCTACAGGGGTAGGAGCCTGCAGCTCTGCCCAAACCTGGAGAGTCAAATTGATCCTGTAATATGGTCTAGGAGAGAGCTGATGTGGAAACAGTCCCAGCAACTACCAACTTGATGCTGAATGGGAAAATGATGTAAAATCTTTATTCTCCTTGCTTCCAGTTTGAGAAAGCTTCAGTTTTTAATCCCTTTTTGGAGGATTCCTATTCACACAGCAGATTCCTAGTCTGCTGTGTGAATAGTAACCTATGGTTATACCTCTGTCACCCAGCAAAGAACTTCTGCTCCTTCATGATCCAAATCGTGTTGGCTGAAAGGGTCCTCTTTTTTTCTTTAAGCAGATGAAATGGCTGTTGATTCAGATCTCACCTCAATGTGTTAAAACTAGAGTTTCAAATAATGTGCATCAGACAAAAGCATTACATTTAAAAAAAAACAAAACAACTTGGTTTTGAAACTTCATCTTATGCTTTCCCATGCTTGACTGAAAATAAGTGGCCTGGCTTTTGGCTGCACAGTACAATCACTGTTGTCTGCCCAGAGATGTGACATGATTATCTTTTGTTAAATGCATCTTCAAAAATTCATTTAGAAAGAGTTAATTGCCCTTTGGCAACTTTTCCTCCTCCCTTCCCCAAGAAGGCTTTAAAATGTTAAAAAGGTCACGAGTCCATTACAATGAAGTGAACAAATGTCTGCAGCATCCAGGGTTTGTTTTGAAGTTGTGCTGGATGTATAGGGATGGAAATGCAAGCAAAAACTTGGAGACTCTTTTAATTAAAACCAAACACAAATCTCCAGTCAGTTTCCTTTGCTCTGTTTCCTGCTTGCTGTACGCCCTATTAGTGGGTGATTTTTTGGTTTGTGATTTAAAAGTTGTAAAACCCCTTCCTTCCCTGCACCCTTTAATTTCTCCAGTTGAGTGGAGCTGGTCTCTAAGTTGTGTGAGCTTCCAAAGGAAGAATTGAACCATTGTAATGTTGGCTGAGGCTTTTGTTAAGCAAATTTCATTAAGAGACTGGGACCTACCAGGTCTTCAGGAAATCAGATCCACTCTGGCTGGCCCCGCTGCATCCTGCTCGAAACATTCCTGTGCTCTGGGCTATCCAGATGGCAAACTAGCCAGCTATGTTCACTGCATGCACAACAAACTCTGAAAAGGTGGAAAACTGCCTGGAATCCTGTGCTGCTGCAGTTGGGTGGAGGGATGTGTGTGCTGTGGTGTGAATAGGAGGCGCGATAAGCGGAGGTTTCTTGAAGGGAATAAGCTACTGCACAGCATGTGATTGTGAGGGCTTAAAAACAAAGCTGAAGCTATGAAGTATGTGGCTGGTGGCTTTTTGCCGTAGTGGAATGAAATGCCTAGTGATGGGGAAAATAGCCTCACGGAAGAAGGAAAAAGGATGTTTCAGTTGCAGGTGACTTTCTTGTCTTGAGGATGATGAACAGCTGTGCAAAACCACCAGCATTCAGGCAGTACAGTGGCTGCATCTGATTTATCAAAGTGTATCTGAGCCATGCTGTGTTTTGTTGACAGCCTGGCAGTGTGCTCACAGGGGGACTGTGTGGGTTCTGCAAACAGCACCATCCATGACTCCAAAAAAAGTTGCAGTAGCTCCCAGTTTCGGGTCATGCTCATGAGAGGGTTAAAGGAGCAAGGTGAGCCCAGGTACTGTGGTTTCTTACGCTGCAGCCATCCTCAGCCCACCTCCCTTGAGGCACACAGAAGGTAATTGCAACTATATTCCATTACTGGAGCCTGAATTTGTTAGGTTTTTTTTGGTTTTTTTATTGGAAAAAGATGCTGAATGGTTTCTTTTGTGTTGATTTGCTTTTCTTCAGGTGGTGAGAACATCAAGAGTATAAATCAGCAGTCAGGAGCCCATGTTGAGCTCCAGAGAAACCCACCTCCAAACACAGACCCTGGTGTACGAATATTCACAATCAGAGGAGTTCCCCAGCAAATTGAACTCGCAAGACATCTCATAGATGAGAAAGTTGGTGTAAGTCTCATCTCTGTTCATCTTGACCTATCCTTTCAGATGTGGTATTAGGCCTGGATTTCTAGGATGGCATAGAAAACAATGACAGAATCACGTAGGTTGGAAGGGACCTTTAAGATCTAATCCAACCAACTACACATGCTTATGTTATTTAGCTTCAAAAACACTTGCCTGTTAGCAGCTGTCTCAAGCTTTGATGGCCCTCCAGCATCCGTTGGACTAATTTTTGCTGTGCTCCCAGAAGGATCTGACTCTTTGCTGACATAATCATGAGTCAGAGAGAGAAGAACAGCAATAATAAGGCATGAGAAGGCTGTCAAAGGAGATTTTTTGGAAGGGTAGATAATAGTGCCACTACATGAGAATGACAGAATTTTGGCATCATCATACTAAAAGTAACTCATACCCAACTCCTCCCTCCAGTAAATCCAGGATGGCTTTTATCTTCCACTTAATATAGTGCTGTGGTATTGAAGCTTAATGTCAAGCTGGAGTACTACTGAAAGGTGAGCCTTGAGTAAAAGAAAGTGTAGAAAATACTGAAGAGGGGGCATGGTAAAGCTGAAAAGCAACCTTTATGCTGAATTGCCTGAGAGGAGAAGCTCAGGATCTGAGCTATTCAAAGGAAAACTTCCAACTGTGTCATAGTCCCTTTTAGCCCTTTAGTGGGCTGAGCAGGGTTGCTTTTGAAGCTGGGCTTCTGAAGTGTGCTGACAGTCCTGAGAACTTCATCTTTAGGGAATCAGTCACTTCTTCCAGATGCTGCAGTCTAGTGAAACATGTCCCAGGCTGTCTTCTCCCCGTTGTTATTGCTCATACTAGCTGCCTCCACACTGTGCTTAGAGCTGGCATTAAATATTTGTGGATTCTGTGACAGGGTACCAGCATGGGTGGACCTGGAGGATTTGGTCAAAGTCCGTTCAGCCAAGCACCTGCTACGCCTCATCAAAAGTAAGTTTCACCTCCTCATCACGGATGGGCTGTGGGCAATGGCTGGGAGGTATAAAAGCAGTGGGAGAAGGGTGGAGGGCCCTGAAGGGGCGATGTGTAAGTGGAATGCTTTAAAAATTGAACATTTCAGAAGCAAGAAGCAAGTGAGATGAAAACTTTAAGCTTAACTGCAGGAAGGGTTTTAACTATTCAATTACAAACAAGGTAGGTATTGGCATCTCCAAAATTCCTGTCTCTAGTATAGTGAGAGCATGGAAAGAAGCCTAAAATGCATAGATGACATCTATGCATTTCATGAACTGACCGATATCAGGGCAGTCAGTAGTCACACCTACACAGCATTTCCTGTCCTTGGCAGTTGTTGACTATCAGAAATAATTTCACTTCTGTGTGTGTTACATTTTTATTTATTAAGTATTTTATTGTCTGCTTCAGTGTGGGTTTTTTGTCCTCTGCAGTGGTCCTCAGGCGTTCATGACGCAGGGTTGGGGCAGTACCTACCAGACGTGGCAGCAGCCTGGACAGCAAGTCCCAAGTAAGTGTCTAGGACATGGCTTGGAGAGGGTTTGGTGTTCCCTTGGCAATTGCTGCTTGGTGTCTGCAAAGCACAGGGTCACCCAGGAGACCACTTGTGTGAAAGCAGCAAGATAACTTCCTGAGCAGCAGAGCTGTGTGGAGCCAGTCAGTGGTGTTTGAGCTCAGAATAAGCTGAAGTCTGTTGAAAACTGTAACCTTTTTTGTGTGCTTAACTGCTTATTGCCTGTTTCTGCTCTCTTTGTGTAGAAACTTGGTCCTTGCTGTCTGTTCCTAACAAAAACATTTCTGCCTTAGACTCTACTCTTCCAGGATTCTCTGGGCAAGCATTTGCCAACTCCCCTTCCCCCCAACAGCCACACTGTGTCTGATGCTGAGCCCTCCCATCCCTTTGTTCTTGACCTTATCAGTTCTTGCTTATTCTTTTTTTTTTGTTTTCTTATGAGCTCTTCTCACTGTTTATCTCCTGATGGAGTTAAACTGTCTGATGGAAAGACTAGGAAAGGTGATGCAAAAAATGGAAGAAATGTCAGGCAGGGCTTCTGTTCTGGTTCATCCACACTGGCTCCAGTAGCACCCCTTTGTCTCCTTTTGGGTGTTGATGAGAACTGCTCACCCTCCACAGTGCTAAATGCTCAGAAAGAGGCCAGTGGGATAACCAGCTTTCAAATAATAATAATTTAAAAATCACAGTACACACATGTCCTTAGTGATGAGTCCAAAAACTGAACCAGATCACCCCTGCTGCTGGGCTTTCCAGTTCGAGCCACCGGCACTGAGTCAGGCTGGCTGTTACTCTTCAAAGTTCAAAAGCATCATTTCTTCCTGAAACCCCATTTAGACAAATTCCAGTAGATTGCAATGGGGCATCCCCCTTTCCAGAGTAACTGAAGTAATAAAAGGCAGTGGTGATGTTGGTAACAGCATCATCCTGTGTCTTCAGCAGCCAGAGTAGTAGTTTGCCCTAAACAGAGCACATTCATAGTCTGCTTGGTAATCTCAAAGCTCATGTGATGGGCAGTAATGTCCAACAGACACTTTTCAGTCACAGTTTTTCAGGAAATATGAGAGGTTTTTTTAATGGCCTATCTTGTGAAAACTAAAGCTAAGCACCAAAAAGCGTGGGGGGGAGGTACTTTTAAAGGGGTTTAATGACAGGTGCTTTTCAGTGCTAAGGCTGATTTAGTGATGAAGTAGAATATTAACTCCAGTATAAATGCCCCCTTTTGAGGTGCCTGAGGTAGAGGAAACACTGGAGGAGCAACGCCTGCGATTGCACTTGTGATTCCTTGCAAACAGTAATTGCATTTTAATGTTTATGAAATTGTGCATAGATGAAATTTGGAAATCCTCAATGCTGCGTTGTTAATTTAGTGCACTTCTAAGATGTGTGCTACCCTAGGACACAGGAACCCCTGTTTTCAGAACACTGCAAAAATGCCTCTGGAAGAGTCCTGCTCCTCAGCAATTGCAGTCTAAAAATCAGGATTTTTCCTTTGAGCTCTAGGGACTTGTGGAAGGTCAGTGGTGGTTCTATTTTCAGGACAGCAAAATGCAATGGTGGGCTTGAAAAGCCTTTTTTTTTTTTTTTGTACAGGAGTGGAATAATATGGTGCTGAAGAGGTGTATTTTCCCATTACCTTCTTTTACAGGAAAAATTGTTGTCCCAGTCCTTTCCTGTGCACCCCAAAGAGCTTTGGGAAGAGCTTTGGGAAGCAGAGCAGTCAGTGCAGCAGGGAGAGCTCTACAGAAAATGTCTTTTTCATCTTCCCATAAGGCCTTTGGAGCCTGGTGTAAGAAGCACAGACCCTTTGAGTCCCCCCATTACTGGTGGTGCAGCTTGTATCCCAGTGGTTAGCACTTTGCAATGAGTTTGTCAGGTTTCTGCTGGCTCCCAGGAGCATCGTGCCATGCCGTTATCCTTCCCGTGTACGGGTTTATTCCCAACAGGCCATGTTTTGGGGCCAGATGTTTGATTTCTGCTGTTGAACCTGATAGAAAAACGTTGGCTCTCTAGTTCCATGTCTGCTTAAGGATCCTCCATGTTCCTGTTTGTAGCCAGGCACACTGAAGGCAGTCTTGGTAAGGAGAGAGGACAGACAAGATAATGCTGTGCTTTAAGCAGCCTCCACCGCTTTCTCCTGCTGCAGATCCCAGTGGTTCCCAGTCAGGCCAGGTGGAGTTCATCAAGGCGTGGGAGGAGTATTATAAGAAACTAGGTAAATACCTGCTTTTGCACTTTAATTTGAAAACAGTCTTGTGAAGGGTCCCTTCCCCTGGTGCTGCAGCTGTTTGTTCGTAGCTCCACCAGCCCTGAAAAGAGCCGCCTGAGTCCTCCGAGCCAGGCTTCCTGGGGACAGGCTCCAGAGTGCCCTCCTGGCGGGAGGAGGGGCAGACCCCCACCCCCTACACATGTATTTAGATTTTAATTACTTCCCCCATCTCAAATAAATTAACTGGCTGGGGAAACATTTTGCTGTGAAACGCATTTAGCTGGGTGTCCTTTCAGCCCGCTGCGGACTGTAATTCTCCGAGAAGAAAAGGCATTGAAGGAGGCCCTTTGTTGGCATTAGCAGGTGGACAGTCGTGGCAGCCTTGACCTCTGCCAGAAAAGGTCCTGACTTGGAGCATTGGTCAAGTCTTTTAACCCGCTTTTATGCCCCTGGACAGGACACTGCTGCCCTGTTCCCTCCACCCACTTCACACTCGCAGTGTATTATATCCCCCCCCTTCCCCCCACTTCAAAGCCCCCCCTTCGCCTGGCGTTGCAGAACGTGGAGCAGAAGTGGTTGGATGGGCTGGGAAGGGCTCTCCACACAGGTCTCCTGTTCTCCCCTGCCATCTCCATGTCTGGTGGTTCCTGCTCTCGCCGTGCCTGCCCCTCTCTGCAGTTTTCTAATTGCTGTGTTTTCTCTTTGGGGCTTCTTTTTCTGGCTGAAGGTGGGATGTATGGACACCCCGCCTCTACACCCAGCTGCATGGAGCACCCCTGTGGCAGCATGTAGGCCTGCAGGATTGCAGGTGTCTTAGTGTTTCAAAGAGGGATAGTCCATATGAGGTGGAGAGCAAGTTTTTGGGGTCTGCAGGGTGTCTCTGAGCAGGCAGGAGCCTGAAGATGGTGCCGCGGAGGCAGTTGGAGGGTGTCGTGGGTGCTTCTGGATGAGGTGTGGGGTGTCGTGCTGAGGGCAGGGGGAGCTGGATGGGCTTTGTGCAGGCTCCTGAGGTCTCTGCAGCAGTTTGGCCACCCCGGACCTGTGTGCTGGGGCAGATGGATGCTCCTGAGTGGGATGTACAGATGGGCATTACCCACTGGGGCTCCTTCAGACACGATCTGCTGGTGAGAGTGGGGTGAAGGATACAGACCCCTGAAAACCAAGTGAGGTGGCTCAAAACATGGCCATTTCCTTGGCAGCTCCATGGATGGAGATGGAGGTGACAGGTCTCAGCTCTGTCAGGGGTTTGAAGACTCCATCCATATGCTGGATGGGACTGGACTGACAGCCTGGGGTGGCTGATACACAAACTGGGCAGCTCCCAGTTTGGCGTCAGTGGGTTCCAGCAGGGGGGAGACCTGGCTTGATACCCATTAACAGGGCACAGATGAGATGAAATCAGAAATTAGGAACTTGAGCTTTTCTTTGGCTTTCCCTGAGGTGCCTGACACTGTAGGAAGGTGGAAGCTGAAGTGTCAGAGGTAGATCTGGGCCTGTCTGGTGGAGAGGTAGATGCCACTGGCTGGGAACTGTCACCTCTTCCGTATTGACGTCCCCCTTGTTGTCATCTTTGCACAGGCCAACAGAGCCAGCAGCAGAACAGCCATCCCGATTACAGCAAAGCATGGGAGGAGTATGTCAAAAAGCAGAGTGAGTGAAACAGGGTTCTTGGAGATGATTCAACTCTTGGAAACAGAGTTAACTCTAATCCCATGACTTGTCTCTCCATCCCCTGCTGGTTTCCAGTACTCTCCCAACCCCCTTCGGTCCTCTCCTGTTGGTGATGGTGCATGTAGTTCTCCTGCTGGAAGCTCTGGGTCGTGCTGTGGGAAAGGGGTTCCCATGGAACCACAGCAGACCCCGTGCCTGTGCTGGCAGTTGTCCTCGAGGAGATGTGTCACAGAAAGACCTGATGCTCAGGAGAAGCAGAAGCAGAAGCTGGGTTGCTGAGAGGGCAGGAGAGCTCTGCGCCTTGGGGATACACATGGGCCTGGCTTTCTCCACTCTGTTAAGAAGAGCATGGTGTCGACTTCTGGGTTTGCATTTGACACTGCTGCTGGGGCCTTTGGGCTGAGGATGAAGGGTTGGGGAGGAAGCAGGAAGGGTCTCCTAACACTTTCTGGCTGCTCTTGGCTTGTCACTTGGAGCCAGCTCCAAGCCTGTTGCGTCGTACCCGAAGAGCCGGCGTTGCTCTTTGAGATGTCTGCCGCCGTTGGAAGGGGGCTGGCTTTTCTTTAGGCTTTACAAAAGGAGATCCCGAGATGGGGCTTGGAATTGCTGAAGGGCTCATCTCTCCCTTTTCCCTCCTTTCCCTGCAGGTCACGCTGCCAGCGCTGCTTCTCAGGCAAGTTCCCAGCCCGACTACACCATGGCGTGGGCAGAGTACTACAGACAGCAGGCTGCCTACTACGGGCAGACACTAGGGCAGGCTCAGGCCCACAGCCAGGTGTGTATTCACATTTCCCGAGGGGAACTAGGTGGGGTGGCCTTGCCCTGGTGCGGGGACTCCGTTTTGGGTTCACACAGCGATATTTTGTGGCTGAGGAAGGGATCACAGAAGTGAGAAATCACTCGCTGCTGTGATTCTTCCAACGTTCTTTCCCTGTCGTGTTCTTTCAACATCAGAGTCTTTTTAGCCTAAACAGGGTGAGGGTTGTTTTTTTTTATTTTTTGTGAAAGGACTGGGAGGTTATTTATTTTTTCTGGGGGCCTTTCCTTGTAACCCCCAGGCTGTTTTGTGACTTTAGGGAATTAAAGTAAAAGGAATGATGGAGCCACGGCGTGGCACATCGTGCAGTCCAGGACAGCGTGGGCAGACTTTGCCTTTTCTCCTGTAAGCTCTCTGCTCGGGCAGGAGCCGTGCACAAAGCCCTGGGACTTTGGGGACCTGGAGCACCCTGTCCTGAAAGAGAGCGGGGAAAACTGTTGAAAAATAATTTGGATTAACCAGCCGCCGAGTAAAATCTCTCCTCGGCTGTCGCTCAGACACCGCAGGGTTGTGTGGGATTTATCCCGACCGTACCCCCAGGGCTTTCCTGAGCACTGGCTGCACAGAATATTTGCAAAAAGTACTTGCAGAGCCCAGATCCACCTCAGTGAGATCAGCTTCTCCCCGCCGAATCCTCTCCTTTACTCCGGCTCCTCCAGCTGCAGCCTCCGGCAGCCCCGAGGTCGAGCCGGGCGCAGGAACCGCCGCTCGCCGCCGGCCAAGTGTGACCTAGAAGCGGTGATAAAAGGGAGTTCTCTTCATCCCTCTCTCAAAGTCTGGCCCTCTAGAGAAGAGAGAGATCTTGTTCGATAAGAGGCAGGAACTCCTGGAAGGAGAGCTTGTGGCCGGCGGGTGTGAGGGCAGAGATCTCTCCGAGAGCGGCTGGAAGCGTCCGTTGAGGGACAGAGAGATGCTGGATGGGGGAAGCAGAGACACGGCTCTGCCGGGGGAGGAAGGCTCCACAGCGCTCAGAATTTGCTGCCAACCAAGTAACTTCTCCTTTTTCTCCCCCTCTCTCTCTCCAGGAGCAGTAGAACAAGGTCCTCGTGGCAATTTTGTTGTTTTTTGTTGTTTTTTTTTTCTTGGAATCATTGTGGAAGAAAACCTTTTTATAACAGAGGTTTCTAGATTTGCAACATTTTGATGAAGACTTTTCTGTTTGTTTGTGGAACACTAGTTGTAGGATAATCTATACTGAACTTTTCTAAGAATCAGGAACAATTAGTAATGTACTAAACTTATGGACATGCTGGTAATTTTGTTTCCAAATTTGTAAAAAAAAAAAAAAAAAACCAAACAAAAAACAAAACTCCGGGATTCTTTTTGGAGAGAAGCCAGAGAATTTACAGGCACCAAAACGCACCCCAGAGCTGTGACATTTCAACATGTGGCTTTTTTTGTGTGTTTTTTTCCTTTTTAATTTTCGATCTTTTCTGTTGCAACAGAAAGAGTGGCTTGGAAGTCTTAGGTGGTATGTAACAAATCCTAAAAAGAAAAAAAAAAAATTTTAAACAGTATTTAAATATTCTTAAATATGTAAATTCATTAAATGTTTTACTTCTAATTTCTTGTATCTTGGCTGTCTTTGATTTTATTGCATTTTTTAAAAACTGAGCTATGATATGTATTGTAATTAATTATGTGAATTCTGTATTGAGACAGTTCCTGTTTTGCTGTCAGGCAAGTTTTGGGCGGGGGGGACATTTTGTAGGGTTTGTATAATTTCTAGAGTCTAAAGGGGTAATATAAAAACGTGTTAATTTTTTTAGCAATACATTTTTTCATGTCTCCATTGCTAGTTGCATTTATGTATCTAAGACCTCCAAGCTTGTTTAAAAAAAAAAACCAAAACAAAAAAAAAAAGAAGAAAAACTTTCCTCTATGCTCAGAAATATAAATACTGTTATTTTTAATATTAAAATGAATCTGCTATTAGTACCTTTAACAAACACTGTGGAACATAAAAACCATATAAAAGGTAGTAACTATTTTTTAATTCCAAGGTGTTTTTTGCTTTTTCATTTCTTTTAAATATTTTCTTATCTAATATTTGTCAAATTACCTAGAGAAATAAATGAATCTAGTATTAACCACAGTATGCGCTAAATAATTTTGATTTAATAAAAGGGATAATATGATTTCCAATGTTTACTGTAGTGTTTCTTGTACAGATAACAGTGTATTTTTAAAGAAAAAACGGAATTGAAGCTATTTTTTCTTGCATTTTTAATTGCCCTACGGGACATTCCGTTTTGAAATGTACTGAAGTTACTGTTTTCTTGAGTTCTTTCCTTATTTTTTTTTTTTTTCCTTATGCTTGAAATGTCTAACTATAAAGAAACACGATTGGTTAATGTCGAGCATGGTGTTTAAAAAGAAAACAAAAAGTGTTCTTTTTATTTGACTGACAGTTGCATTTTACACTCTATATAATAAAATTTCCACAAGGTGTCTTGTGGGCGAAGTATTTCCTGTCTGCTTTGCTGTGTCTGTCACGTCCCCGTGTCACTGGAGGAGCCTGGGCTGGTCGGCGGAGGCAGCTCGAGCCTTAATTCTCATGAAACTCTGTTTATGTCACTCCAAAGTGCACGGAGGGTTTCCACAGTCAGGTGCTGTGATTTGTAAGCTCTTTGGGCCAGAAGGATCCGTTTTAGCAAAGGGAAGTTTTCCATAAGGCAGAGGGATCTACAGCCGCATAAACGTTTTTATTGCCTGTGGAGGAGGTGGCAGCCCCTGGTTTTAATGCTCTGAACTTGTTGCTCTTCCAGAATTTTGTGGCTGAATCCATCCAGGACTTGCCCTGCGAAGGGGGTGGCTGGACCAGGAGAGGGATGTGGAGGGACAGGGCTCCGGCCACTCTCATTTATCAATATATTACGGAGCAGTAACTTTATGTTGTAGCCAGGCCAAGTTTGGGGACAGTTCTACCCCCTTTCTTTTTAGTGTAAAAAAACACTAAGTTTTGTGTTCCTCCAACCTTACCCCAGCCCCATGGGCCGCCCCCCCCGGCAGCTGGGGGGGTTATGGCTGGAGGAAGGGAGGGAGGAGAGAAGATCCCATCTGCAGAGCAGGGAGCGGGAGGCACGTTGAGAGCCGGAAGAAAACGAGATGTAGCATCTCTAAATATACCTCCAGAGAATCAAGAGAGACAGTGAAAGATGGGATAGTAAAAGCCACTTGGAAAGAGGGGAGAGGGGGGAAAAAATGGCTCGAGGAGGGCATAAAGGCTGCTGATGGGAATTGGGAGCGGGCATTACCGAGAAGACTTCCTTCTAATTCATCTTCCAAGCTCTGTGCCAAAACAGCATTTGGCATGGTTCACAGGGAGCAATTGTGTGATAATGAACCCTAAGGTGTCCCTTAATTGAAGACTGAGTATTACAGATTGTGCCAATAGTCGTAAATGGCGCAGGATTGTGGGAGGATGCATTTTCTTAAATGTATCTGTAAGTACAGATTAGTGACTCTCCCCAGTGAAATACCCATACTATAAATTATGGAAATATCTCTTTCTGATGCAACCTTTTATTGAGGGGGTGGGGCAGCGAAAGAAATAGTTTGCAAGCCTTGGAAATTTGGCCTGTCATTAAGATGGTGCCTGCAAAGCTGGGTTTTCGTCAGCAGTCTGGTGTCCTGCGAGGCTAAAGTGCTTGAAACCTTCCCAAGTTCAGCAATTTGTTTTCCATTATTGCTGCCCGCCCGGGGCACGGGGGCTGCAGCCATTGAACTCTCTGCTGAGGGTCCACTGTGGGCTGGAGGAGGTGAGGAGAGATGCCCTGGAACATCACGAGGAGCTTGGTGGCTTCCAGGTTCCTCTGAGTCCCCCTCCAGCCCTGATGCTCTCCTGGTCCCTGGCTGCCCAGGGGTCTGGGGAGGGGTGGGATGGTCAGTCCCACCCCAGGGCACCGTGTGTTTCGTTCTGGGGTTTGTGGGCAGCTCCTCGTGCCTCCTGGCTCAGGTGCATCGTGCAGCCCAGAAGCTGCTGTGGTGCCTTCAAGCCAAGTCTGTGGTTTCCAAGAGAGGAATCGAGTCTCCTGCTCAACCTTAACCCCCAAATAAAGTGGATTAAGCACTGACTGTGTTAGTTTTTGACAAAAAAGACGGGGTTTGTCTGCCCCTTGGGCAGAAACTGGACAATGCAAGGAGCAGGGTAAGTCCCCGAGGTGCTGTATAGGGACCAACACGTGGGTCGCATTTGGGGTCCATGAAGGGCAGTGGCGTGACACAGCCTTCTCCTCGCAGGGGACCAGTGAGGAGACCTTCAGTTTGGGAACTGCTCTGTCTCTGGAGCACAGCATTTGGGGATGGAGGAACTGGCATTAAAGCCATCCCAGGTGAGTTCATCCCAGTGGGAGATCCCCAGCCTGTCTCCTTCCTGTCCTTTTCCCTCTTCTCTGCAGATCACCTTCCTTTTTCCAAGCACAATCCCTTTCCCGAGGCCCCAGCTCGGGCACTCAATGGCCTCTCTGTCCCCAGTAGGAACCCATCACAGAATTCTCCAGCGCTGTGTCCTGGGCAGGGGTCTCAGCCTCGTGTCCCATGGGGTTGCCCAGGCTGTGCCCACCCACCCCGCTCTTCGGGCACAGAAGCTTATTTCTAAGTAGACATTTATTGCAGACCTGAGCAGCAGCCTGGAAAAGCACGTCACTAAAGCATCTCGCCAGGTTCCTGATGACCCCGATGCTCTGCTGCGCTCTATATCGGGTGTGTCTGAACAGGCAAAGGCTATTTTGGGAGCAGAGGGGAGGCTTTAAGATGGTCTAAAATACTTTCTTTAATTTTGCATGATTTAAGAACGAACTACATTATGGACGTTGCAAGTTAAACCGAAACAATTATTGAAAGAGACAAGCAGGCATGGGACTTTTTTTTTTTTTTCCTTCTTCCCCAAGTATTAAATATTTAATTGCATTAGAGCAACAGTATATTTACAGTAAGCTGGTGGGTGCCGGGTGGTGTGGTCGGAGGGAGAGCTCGTGGTATTTAACATGAAGCTTTTCGACGCACTGGGTATGCTTGTGAGGTCCCCCCTGCGCTGCTGCTTCTCCTGCAACCCCCCCCGCCTTGGTTCATCATCTTGGGGGGTGGATTTTGGGGGCTGTCAGTGCTCGCAGGGCTGTGCACAGCGTGAGGAATCAGGATCCCGCGGCGACAGGTTGTTCCTGTGCAGATAAAGGTGTCGGTGTACCCTGTCAAGCAGCACATGGGTGGTTTATTCCTTGTAAGGAGCTGTTTGGCCTTCATCTGGCTGGTCCGGAGGGTTTTTCCCTGGATTTGGGGTGGTGTAGGGTGCCCATCACAGACCAGGCATTTCTCTGCCCTCCCCTTAGGGTTGCAAATGACACAAAGGGGATTTTCCGCAACTTTTCATGATGGAAATCAGCAGAATCCGGGCATTTGGGGAGCTGCTCACAGGAGGGACTCTGGAATTAGGTGACATGAGGACAAGTTGAAGCAGCCAGAGCTCCCTGGGCTGTTGGTGAGAGGGATGAGCAGCCCCGGGGCAGCAAACGGGCAGGCACTGAGCCCCCATCCCTGTCTCAGCGTCACCTCGGTGGGTGCTGGAGGTGGAGAGGGGTGGTGGGGAGGGACCACCAGCCCTGGGATGAGGGGACTGGGATGTCTGCATCCCTCCTGCCGCCTCCCTCCTGGTTTGGGGCACCTGGTTTGAGGCAGGTGACCCAAAAGAGCATCTCTGGAGTTGGTGTGGGGGCAGGTACCGACACTCAGCCCCCCACCCCCCGCTTATCACTTGAGGAAATCCTATTTCAAGGCCGCTATAAAGAAGCCTCTGATCTTCGCAGAGGCCGGCTCGTTCCCCTTTAATCCCGGCCGGGCCGGGGTGCAGGTGCCGCGGTCCCGGGGGATTAGACGGTCCCGTCCCTTTGTGCGAGCCGTCACTCACCGGCGGCCGTGCCCTGGCGAGCTGCGCCGACCGGCGGGGCTCCTTGTTTGGGCCATTCACCGGGGAATATTAAACTTGGCCGCCGTGGAGTCATTACACGGGGAGGCAGGGGCCGCTGCTCTGTTTGTTTTGGAGAGAATGGGGCCGCAAAGGGCAGGAGCCGCGGGAGGGCTCCTCTCTCTCCCCTTCTTCCCCGGCCAGGGTCACCTGTCTGCGGAGCATCCCTGCTCCCAACACCCATTCCTGCTTCCACCTCGGCCTTGCTGCCTCCTCCTCCTCCTCCCGGGCTCATTCCCTGGCCGTGGAGATGCTGCCTGGGACACCTAGGACCCTGCCTGGCCTTAACTGCCATCTCCCGGCCCCAGCTCCTGCAGCCCCCCCATTGCAGCCAGTCCATGGGTACGGTACCACCGGAGGGGCCCAGAGAGTGTGGTCCCATCCCAGCCCTTGTGGGAGCAGAGAGAGGGGCAGGGGGCAGCGATGGGGCTCACATGCCCTCTCCCAGCTCGCCCTGCCCTGCCCTGGGCCCTGGCTCTCTCTGGGCTGGGGTCTCGGTGCAGTCACCAGTGTGGGTCCCATCCAGCAGCTGGAGCTGCTGCTGCAGGAGATTGTGGTGGGATGCAGGAGATAACAGGCTGAGATACAGGAGAGATGGTGGTGGGATGTGACTGTCCCATCCCCAGGTCACTGCCAGAGAGGAGGAAAAGGAGCAGAGATTTTCCTGCTGCTCCAACCCAAATCCCCCCTTGCCCCCAACTGCTCGGTGCTGTTGGGGAGGACTCTCTAAAATGGTCGGCAGCACCTTCAGCATCCAGCCTGAGTGTGGACACCATGGAGATGAGGGTAAGTGAGCAGGGGCTGTTTCTGGCCCCACAACCTGGTTCTAGCCTCTCCAGAACCCCCAGAGGGAGGAGGAGGAGGAGGTTGAACTTGTTCATCCCAGCCAAAATATTCAGTCATGGGCAGAAAAGCCATCGTGACAGTATTTTTACACTTCCCAGAGTTTCCCAGTAGCTCAGTGAGGTCCGCACGGTGCCAGGGCTGCCTCAGTGGGTGCTGGCATCCAGCTGTCCCGTGCCACCAGCTCCTCTGGCCGAGCTGCAGCCACAGAGGTGGCCCAGGAGTCACTGCTGTGATTTCCCACAATCACGCTCCATTTCCAGGCTGCCTGAGCCCCGCAAAACCCTCAGACACCACCAGGAAGGTGATTTTTTTTTTTTTTTTTCTTCTCCCCTCTTCTGTTTGCTTCTGTGCACTGTGACCCCCTCGCCAAAATAATCCTGGAAATATTACCTAGGGAAAAAAAAAATAAATAAAAAAAGGAAGGAGGGGGAAAATAAAAGGCAAAAGAGCGAGTGAGAGCAGAGGGGAGAGCACTCAGCATCTCTGCTCGGCTCCGCCACCTCCTGCAGAGTGAAATGGAGGCAAATAATGCCCTAAAGCTCCTTTTCCGAGCAGAGCAATCAGCCTGCCGGGTTCGGAGGGGCTGCAGCGCTCTGTGCTGGAGGGTCACAGCTTCACCCCCCCAAACCCCCCCATGCCTGGAGCTGCTGGGTACTTGCCGATGGGCAGGCACCGCTCCAGGGCACCCCAAACCCTCCCCGTTGCTCCTGTCCCCGCTGGAAGAGGACAGGGACAGACTGGCAGCGTGTGATTTGGAGGGGATGAGGATCCATTCAGCCCCACGCTGTGGATTTGGCACCTCGGGAAGGTCACTCTCCTCCCTTTTGCCCCTGGGGAGGTGGCAGCGCATCCTCTGTGCCACGCACCCGTGTGTGCCCTGTGTTGGCACGGGGACAGGGGATGCTGGGGGCTGCCCCAGAGTTACGAAGAACCCTCCCTCTGTGCCCCAAACCAGCCAAGGCCCCGTGGGCACACGATGAAGCATCCCAAGGGATGGGGCAGGGGTGCTGTGTGGGCCCCAGGGGGATGGGTGGAGGTGCAGGGAGGGGTCTCACCCTTCGGGGAGGACATGGGGGACCGGCATCACCTCATCCCCCCGCGCCTCCCGCTGCGGGGCGGCAGCAGTGGGAGCGTTCCCGGGTGCAGGTAACATTTGGGCACATTCCCATAACCAAGTGCTGCCAACTGCTGCGGCGGCGGGGCCAGAGCCCCCTCTCCAGCGCTGCTGTTTGCTTTGCAGCCTCCTTAGCCCCCATTGAGGCTTTTCAGCTCCGGCCCCTTCAGGGGGTTTAAGTAGGTAAAACCTGAGGAAGAGACTATTTTCCTCCCTCCCTTTTGAGCCCTGCCTTGTGCCCAAAAGGCCCCCTTGTTTCACGCGTGCCAGTCACCTGGCTGGGCCCCCAGCCCCTTTCTCTCCCAGCCTCCCCTTTCTTTCTCCTTTCTCTCTTTTGACTTTTCCAGGAGCCCTCGCTCTCCAAACGAGCTTCAGATTGGATCCAGATTGAGGTCCCTTTGTCTTTCAAGGGTTGTACTAAGCTAATTAAATGTGATCCCAACAAATAAACGCAGATCTCCCCATTACATTCAGGCCTGCCTTTCAGGCAGCACCGGGCGGCCCCTCGCCCCCGCCCGCTGCGCACAGGGTCCCCCCTCATTGAGTCCTGGCCATTGAAAGCACTGCCAGGATTTCTTTTGTGCCGGGGGTCTCCGAGCCCTTTTTCCATCAGAAAAGCCCCCCAAACAGCAGCTCGGCCTTTGTGAGTTTGCAAGCAAACGCCAAAGAAAAGCCCCCTGAATGCTTTAATAAATGACACATTTAGCAACTTCGGAGGCGCCTGGCTCCTGCGGCAGCCGCAGGGGTGCAATGATCCCTCCTGCCCCGGCTCCCCCCGGCAGCCGCAGGGGTGCAATGATCCCTCCTGCCTCCCCCTTCCCTCCGGTTCCCGGGGCATTTGCAGCCCGGGGAGGTTGCGGAGGACACCGCCGAAGCACCCGACCGCCTCGGTTCCCAGCCCGGCTCTCGCCGCTGTTCCCCCGGCGCTCGGAGGGGCGCACGGGGCAGGGGATGGGGTCGCCCGGTCCGAGCCGCGCCGGCCCCGGGCACCAGAGCCCCGGGCACCAGAGGGGGCTTCCCGGGGGCGGCCGGGAAGAGGGAGCTTTTCAACTCGCACCCCGTGAGTCCCTTCTCCTGCTATTAGCGCTGCCAAATCCAAAATCGTCTTTAATGAGACACACCAACTCCCCCCTACACCCCCCCCCCCCCCCCCCCCCCCCCCGGATCAGGGGCTGCGCTGGACTTTTCTCAGCTCAACTAATATCTTTTTAATGACTTTGGGAGGGGGCAGAGCCCGGCTCTGCCCTAGAGCCTGGATTGCTCCAAACAGATGTTGGGGCAGAGGGAGGGGGGATGCTCTTCCCTGCCAGGGACTTTCTTCTAGAGTTCAAACGAGAGGGGACCTTTCAATCACCGCTAAAAATGTATTTCTCCCCGTTGAACAATGGGCTCCTTTCTGCGCCCGGGGGGACTCGGCTGCGATCGCGTTTCTGCTGCCGGGGAGGAGAAACCTCCGGTTTTAGGAAAACTCAGCTCGGAAAAGGGCTCTTCCCTGCACCGGTTATTTCGTAGCTCCGCATCCCGTCTGCCTTCACCCCCCCCTTATAGAGAAATAAAATAAAATAAAAAATATTGTAATAACGAAGAACTAAGAATGATTTCGCGGCTGCAGCCCTTCCCCCGACGCGCACGGGAGCCGCACGGAGATTTTTTGCGGTAAAACCGGGCGGTTCTCAGGGTGAGAGAAAGGGATCCCGGCTGCCAGCGGCCCGGGACAGCGGCCGCTCCATCCCCGGCGCGTCCCTCAGCGGCGGCCCCACAAGAGTTAAATTTTAAAGCAAATCAAATTCCCATTGGCCACTGTATATTATCTCAGCAGTCTTCATTTGATACCTCTTTAATATAGAAAGGAGCTTTTCAAACCCCTTTTCTCTCTTTTCTCCCCGCCACTCTTTAAGAGCAATAAATGTTCAACTGCAATAACTATAAATCAATCTCCGCTCTGTTCAAATCCTATTCATGCGAAGGGCTGGAAGAGGGGAGAGAGCTCCCCCCTCCCCCCCGCCCCCCAAAAAGCAGCTGCTGGGCTCTAATCTCCTTTCTTGCACTGTCATTCACCCTCATTTTTCCTCCATCACCCCATCCCTGCAATCTTTTCTTGTTTTGCTTTTCTTTTCTCTCTTTGCTGCATTATGATCCCATGTCTCCCCTCATCAGACCCCAACCTTGTCCAGATCCTGACCATCCCCTTGTAGGCTGTGAAAGAAAAGAAGAGTCCATGGATGTCAAATTGGTCTCAAAAAGACCATGAAAGATTGATTTGCTCCACTTTTCTTCTGCCTGACATTATTTCTGAGGGTCCTGAATGGGAAACCAGAAAGTCTGGGACTGGAATAAAGATGTTCTCTCTGTAAGGGGGAGACGGGGGGGAAAAATGCCCATTTACTCCTGGCCCATCAACCCTGCAAAACAGAGCAAAAGAAAAGAGGACTGTGGCTATTCAAAGTCAGACCAATATGTACACCTCCCAACAATATGCCAATATACTGAGGGCTTCTCTATTAACACCCATGAATATTAAAGTGCTCACTAAACGCTCAGAAGGAACTTTGGGAATATACACATGAAAATACAAGCAGCATTGTGCGGGGCTCAGAACAATGGGGCGGCGATAATGGCCCTTCTCTATTAACAGCCATGAATATTAAACTTGTTTCCTCTTAAATGTTAAAAAGGAGGGATAGCTGCGATATTAAAAAAGAGAAACGAAGGAGGGGGGGGGGGGGGACACACCAAAGCACCTTCCTAGGACGGGGAAGAAGCTTTGGGAAACAGCTGGGGACATTTAAAACCACGCAGAAAATGGAAGGATTTTTTTTTTTTCCCACCTTTTTCCATCGCACCCCTCTCCGACCCCCCCCGCACCCCCGCAGCCCCCCGCAGCCAGGACCGGGGCTGCACGGCAGCCCGCACGGGATTTTAAAAAGCATCTTATTATTTTTATTTTGTATTTTTGTGTGTGTGTGTGTCCAGGGATAACTCGAGGGTTGACGGTGTTTCCTAGGGAAAAAAAATAAAATTATAAATAAAATCAAATCCAAAAAGCAATCCGAGGAGATGGCTTACTTCGGCGGGCGGAGGAAGACGTGCGCTGTGAGAGCTTTCCACCTGATGCGTTATATTTAGGCAAAGCTGAAATATTCACACGCCACGGCGGCCGACGGCTCCTCTAGCCCAAATCCAGAAAAAAACCCCAACCCAAACCAAAATAAACTTATTTTTTACATGCATTCAACCCAAAAGCAAACCCTGGCAGGTTATTAACCTCCCCTTCCCGGGGCAGCGCTGCCTCTCTCCGGGCAAAACCGCTCGGTAACGGCAGGTTTTGGGTTGTTTCCTGCCACTTGCGCCTCTTCTTGAGTGGGTTAATAGCGATAATTGCACCTGGGTTGTAACATCACTGCCAAGGGGAAGAGCCGCCCGACAGCCTCGCCCTATAATATACCCACCCGGGGTCTGGGGTGGGGGGATTTTGGGGGGGTCTGGTCGTGCCCGGCTCCTTCTCCGGGCAGGGTTTGTGCCCCGGGGGTTTGGAGCGCAGGAGCCGGCCTTTGAGAGCTTGAGGAATTTGGGGGCCCATCCTTCCACCCCCCCCCCCCCAGCTCTTTACAGCCCCTCGTCCCCATGAAAATCAAAAGAACAAGGCTAAGGAGAGGGGCTCTAAGCTCCGACACAGCAGGATTGGGTTTAAATCCAGGAAAGATTAACCCTTTGCTGAGCCGGCGAAGCTGCGGGTCCTGAGGGAGGGGAGCACTCAGTTTGTGGGGGACCGCTCTGGTGGCACCCACCTGGGGGAGGGGGGTTGCGGGGCTGCAGGTGTTCGGCGGGGCGGGGGGTGGCGTGGGCACCGTGGCTGGAAGGTTTTTAGGTGCGGAGATGGGGATGTTGCGGCGGCAGAGCCCCAGAGGTGCTGCCAGAGCCTCCCCCCGGGTGGGGGTCAGGCCCCAGGACATCGTTGCCATCGGGGGGAGGTGGGGGACCCTCTCCGGTCCCTTTCGCTCGTGGCCACAATTCCCGGCTCTTTCCACCTTCCTTTGGGAAATACAATGGGAATGCGGGTTTGGGGACCAGCCCCGGGGGCTCATTCCCCCCCGCTCTGTGCTCGGAGACCCTCGGTGGGATTTGGGGGGGCAGCGCCGGCTCTTCCCGGGGCAGCCGGTCCCGACCCGCCGGGCCGGGGATGCAGGAGGGGAACGGGGAGCCGCGGGGGCTCAGGACCCACTGGGAAACCTCCGGCCCGTTCCCCCGGGGCCGCGGGGGCTAAACGCCGCCGAGGTGCGGGGGCTGGCGGCCTCGGGACCGCAGATTTCGTTGTAGCGAACGGCGGCTTCGAAGTGCCGCGTTTCAGCCCCAAAACGAGCGCGGGGGCCGGGAGGGGAGCGGGGCCGGGCGGGACCGTGCCCGAGGGTGCGCCCCGTCCGAGGAGCACCGGCGTGGGCATTTCTACCGGTTTCGTTGCTTTTTTCGCCCCGTTGCAGGTGCCCGGGTTTGCCTTTGCCTGGGCCGGGAGGGTGCGGGGGGCAGAGCCGGTGCGTGTGTATATACGTGTGTGTGTGGTGTGTGTGTGTGTGTGTGTTCGCCGTGTCCCTCCCTCCCTCCAGCCACCCCACCCCCGGGAGGGGAGGGAAGGAGGGGAGAAGGCGGGGGGTGTGTGTGGGGGGAGCTCCGACGGCTCGCTTCGCTCCGGCAGCCCTAGTCTCTCCGCCAACGTCAGGGAGGTCATTAATAACCAATTAGGAGGGTCAATGAAGCTCATATATAGCCGGGCGGGAGCCGCCGAGCCGTACGGAGCCCGGCCCGCCGCCCGCGCCCCACCGAGCCCGGCCCGCCCGCCGCCTCGCCCCCATGATGGGCTCGGTGCTGCCCGCCGAAGCCCTGGTGCTCAAACCCGGGCTGAAGCCCCCGGGGCTCTCGCTGGCCGAGGTGATCACCTCCGACATCCTGCACAGCTTCCTCTACGGCCGCTGGAGAAACGTCCTGGGAGAGCAGCTCTTCGAGGAGAAGAGCAGCCCCAAAACCGCCTTCACGGCCGAGGTCCTGGCTCAGTCCTTCTCCGGAGGTGAGTGTCGGCACCGGACACCCCCTCACCACCCCCCTCCTACCACCACCATCCCCCCCCCTTCCCCCAGACTCACCCCCTCCCGGACCCCTCCATCAGCCCCGGGACGGGCCCCCGGTGCCCGGCGGCGGGATGCGGCTCCCGGCGCCCCGCTCTCCCTAGGCGTGTAATAGCAGTTGACTGGGGAAGAAGGGCTTTAAATTCATTTGGTTAACTTGGGCTTGACCTGAGAAAGTTCCCACTTAAACCGCGGGCCGGGGAGGGGACCGGGGGAGGCGGCGGGGGGGGAGGGGGCTCTCGGGGCCGCCCCGCATTCAGCCGCCCGGGACAATATCTTTTCTCTCGCCCCGGCATCGCCGGGGCGTCCCGGCTCCCTTTTCCCCCCTCTCGGATTTCTGTTCCTCTCTTAATTTACCATGAAGGCTAATTCCATTTCCATTCACGATATGTCAACCATCTCATCTCCCCATTTTGTAAGAGGAATTCCTGGGCCCTTTTAAACAAGCCCTCGCGCCATTCAGGCACAATGTACCGCTACAGCATTCCTAAAGGACTAATGAATTTAGAATTAGCAATTTCTTTCTAGTTGAGTTTAATGAATGCAGATCACTTTAACAGCATGACAAATTGCTGGATGGGCCGAAATAGACACCATTTAACCCCCTTTCTCAGCCCCGCTCCCTCGCCCAGCCCGGGCTGCTTTTCCCAGGTACCTCCTCAATGCCCCGGGGGGAACCTTGTACCGCTTTGTGGGAGCCCGGTTGGGCGTTTAAAAGGCTCAGCCCCGGGATTTGGGCTGGGGCCGGCCAGGGGGTCCCCGCTGCTCCCCCCCCCCCCTTCTTCCCCGGGCACCCCGGTCCTTCCCCGCGGCCAGCCCGGGGAGCGGTGGGGTGGGAGGTGGCGGGGGGGGGGACATGACAAGGCGGCGGGTCCCTTTTCTGAGCCCTGTCCCGCCGCCCGCAGAGGTGCAGAAGCTCTCCAGCCTGGTGCTGCCGTCGGAAGTGATCATCGCCCAGAGCTCCATCCCCGGGGAAGGGCTCGGCATCTTCTCCAAGACCTGGATCAAGGCCGGCACCGAGATGGGACCCTTCACCGGCAGGGTCATCTCACCGGAGCATGTGGACCTGTGCAAGAACAACAACCTCATGTGGGAGGTAACGATCCCCCCCCTGTACCCCCAGACCCGGTTGGCCCGGGGAGAGGCAGGGATGGGGTGCCGGGGGCTTTGTACTGTGCTTGTGTGCCATCGGGTGCCCTCCCCGTGCCTCAGTTTCCCCCTTCATCCAAAGATCTTGGCTTCCTCCGGGGTAGGTGGGTTTAGGAGATGCTTGGGGCGGGAGACAGGCAAGGCTTCTTCATCCCTCGGGGTGCAGCCAGCTCTTGGAGGAGCCCCAAAATGCTGTTGCTGGTGTCCCACGCAGCAGGAGCACACCCTGCCCTTCGCCGTCACGGTGAAAGCCCCAGCTGGCCTCTACCGGGCACCCTGGGTGAGAACAGCTCTGCCCCGTGTCCCCTGCTTTGTCCCAGCCCCAGCGCGGAGACCCCCGAGAGCTCCTGAGGTTTGGGGGAGAATCTGAGCTGCCAGGACATCACGCGTTAACGTCCTGCTTATGGAGAGGGTTTTCCTCTTTTTTTTTTTTCCCTTTTTTTCTTTTTTTTTTTTTTTGTTTCACTGAGTGTCAGACTAATTCTTAATTATTTTCAGTTATTCCTTATTATTATTATTATAATTTTATGCCTAATAGAAACTTGCCTCACCTTTCCTGGCATTCTGCAAAGCACTTTCCCTCGAAGGCCAGGTCTGGCAGGCACCTTGCTCCTCCAGCCTTGGATGTCCCTGTTCCTGGGGACGTTCAACAGCCCCTCTGGGGCTGAGCTGCTGGTGGGGCTCTGCCAGGAAGGGGGGAATTGAGGCAGGGAGCTGGGTTATCCAGGTGGGCATGGGCTGGTGGGGCCAGCCGTGCCCCTGCAGTGAGAGCAGGGTATCCTTCCTCAACCCTGCGGTGGATTTATGGTCCAGCACCATGAGCAGGATGGGTTTGGGCATCCCCTGTCTTCAGGCAGTAGCTCCTGGCAGGATCTCAGCCCTGAGGCTGTGCTGGCTTTGGGCTTGTCCCCGGCTGGGGACTTTATCCCAGAGGCAGGAGGTGGAGGGACTCAGTCCATTGTGGGCAGCGTCGCTACCAACCGCTCTCTTCCCCCTCCCAGGTCTTCAACGAGGACGGCACGGTGCGGTACTTCATCGATGCCAGCCAGGAGGACCACCGCAGCTGGATGACCTACATCAAATGTGCACGGAACGAGCAGGAGCAGAACCTGGAGGTAGTCCAGATCGGGAACAGCATCTTCTACAAGGCCATTGAGGTAAGCGGGGCCGGGAGGCAGCAGAGCAGGCGCAGGAGGAGGGCAGGGTGCTGGGATCCATCACCACCACCTTGTTCTTTGGGCTGTTTCTGGGGTGTCTGTGGGAGCACAGGGTGGATTTGCTGTCCCCAGCAGCCAGGCCCGCTGGGACACAGGTAGGGACCACAGGGAATGGCCTCTGCACGGGCTTCAGGGAGCAGCAAAGGGCTTTTCTCTTCCCTGTCCCTGTTTTGGTGGGCTCATGGGGTGACGTGTGCTGAGCAAACACTGCCCCGGCTTGTTTTGGGGTGTAAAGCGTGAAAAGAGCTGCAATCCCAGCCCAGCTGGGGCTTTGGGCAGGAGCAGGGTTTTGATGCTCTCTTGAAAAATGAGATTTTGTGTAGAACCTGCCTCTCTGTAGCAGGAAAGATTTTTTGGGGGGGGGTTCCGTGAAGCCCAGGCACTGAGTGCAGGATGTGCCTGATCCTGCACAGCTTTTACCGGGGAGGGGGTTGGGGGGATCACAAGTGTCTCCAGCTGTAAATGGCGCAGAGGACGGGGGCTGCGGGAGGCAGCAGGAGCTGCAGAGCTGTCAGGGTGTGGGGCTGGTGCAGCCGTGCCTTGGGCTGTCTGCAGCTGCAGGGAAGGGACTCATCCTGCCCGGCTCATCCCTGCCCGTCCGTACGAAGTGCCTGGTAGAGGAGCAAGGACAAGCACTGGGTCCCAGGGTGAGGCTGGAAGCATCCTCATCCCACAGCTCCCCACAGGAGGTGCTGGGATGAAGGCTGGTGTCCAGCTCCCTGGCAGCATTGATGCTGCGTGCTCACAAGTCACGCAGTGACAGTGGGGACCAGCCCTTGTCCCCATGACCCGATGCTGTTGCGTGGGGGAGGGTGGTAGCTTAGTGGGGTGTCCCTGTGCAGCTGCTTCAGCTTAGAATTGCAAGAGGGGACATCTCCCCTCCCAGTCCCTCTCCAGTATTGGGTCCAGAGCCTCACACACTCAGGACTGTGGGCTCCTGTGGCTGCTCGCAGCTGGGAGAGGGTTTTAGCTGGGAAAGAGTGCGAGTGGTCGCTGGTTCTGTGGGCAAGGGCAGTTCCCCAGATCCACCTGGGCTCCTGCGCTGGCTTACGGAGGAGCAGACACCCAAATGCTCCCTGGTACAGGACCACGGCCCAATCCTGCACTGTGCCAGCATCGGGGCTGGGTTTGGGATTGCCGCAGTGGGATGGGAAAGGCAAGTGGGTGGATAAGAAGACAAAAGGCATTTTCTTCTGCTGTGGAAGAGTGCCATGTACCTCCTCAGGGCTCTGCCGCCTGTCCCCATCCAACACAACAGCCCCCAGTATGGCTGTGCTGCTCTCCCTGTCCCAGACACCCCTCCGGAGGCTTTGGCTGTACCTGGTTTTAGGAACTGATATTCTTGTGGGCAGCTGTGCTCGTTGAGACAGAGGCTTAATTACTTCTTATTACTGTTCTTAAATTACACAGACATAAAATAATGCCAGGTAGCTGTGGTGTAATTAGGAATAGAGCTGTGTTTCTCACACCTTGTGAGAAAGACCCGCAGGCGATGGGGCAGGTGAGCTGATATTTGGGGAGGTGCATGTAGAGGCCTCATATCGTCACGGTCAGTCTGAGGGCTTGCTCCTGGGGCTGAAGGAGCAGGCACCAGAGCAGGATGAGTTTAAATCTCTTGTCACAAGCAGCAAAGCTGAAACGCTGAGAGAGATGAACCCCAAGTGATGGGGAGGTGAATGTGGGGGACGAGGGGTGCCTGCTGTCACAGTGTGGCTGCTTCCCGTGCACAAGGGGTGTCCTGCCCCTGCTGCCACCAGGTCGGCATGGGTCCTTCTGTGCCGTGGGGAGAAGAAGGGGCTGGAGCTTTCAGTGTGAGGAAGGGAAGGATGGAGTGTGTGAGGAGGTGGGTCACAACCGGGCACGACAGGTCAAGGTTCTGCATCTTTCAGGGGTTCCCTGTTCCCACACACCTGCAGACACACACACACACACACACACACACAGTCTCAAACCTTGTTCTACCTCGTTGGGGTTTGCGCATCCAAGGAAAAAAGGAGAAGCAAGAGAGGTTTTTCCTTTTGTGGTTCTCCCATTAACCCTTAGCACGGAGTCACGGGCACACGGATGCAGCATCTGGGACCCGAGCGAGCTCCCCACCTTGTTACCCACCGCCTTGTTGCCTCCCTCACCACAAATCCTGGGCTGAGAGCTCAGCGTCAGCCCGAGCCCAGCTGGAACAGCTCAGTGATGGGCAGGATATTGCAAACCCTGCTCTGGTCGGAGCTGGTCCCTCTCACACACGTCCGTCCGTGGGCACCATCATGCTCCATCAGCCTCTTGTCCTGTACCCGCTGCATCCCCTCCCCGGCGGGCGCCTCGAGCTGCCCGGTCCCTGTCGCTCTGCACCCACTTCTGCTGCAACATCTCTTAGGATGCCTTTCTCACCCACCAGCCACACAAAATCAGACTAATTTTCTGCCTTTTTTTTTCACTATTTGCCTTTAATTTTTTCATACGCTTTGCCCGTTCCTGCCTTTACTTGCTGGTTTGTTTTCCCCCATCCTCTTCCTCAGCAATTCCAAGTTGCTGCTGCTGGAAAATAAAGCGAGGGCGGTGAGTTTTGGCTTTTGATCTGAAGACCATGAGATTTTTCGAGGGAAGAGGGAGCAATTTAAATTGCTTTGGGGTGTATGCACATGGGTGTTCACCTGCCACTGGCACATATGCACCAGCTCCATCAGAATAAAATGTGCGTGCACACACGTATGCACACTTGCAATGTCTTTTATCCTTTTGGACATATTTTATTCTATTTTCTTGTATTAAAAATAACTAATTTCCCATTAAGAGAAAATGACACCAAGAAACAGCACCGATTTGGGATGCAAAATTATATTGGCTTCCCTTGTCTCCCAAATTCCTACTCTGCAGCCCCAGTGAGGTCTTTATGCAGATGGACACTTAAACTTACGAAGTCAATTTCCCATTCTTTTCAGGTGCTTAAAATTCAGCACATTTTCAGCATTAGGATCTTTTTCATGTGGATGATACTTTTCTTGGACTACTCTGTGTATGGAAAGCCACCCTCTAAACAAGGGACTTTCCCATTTCTAAATTAGGTTTTTAACATTAAGGACCAGCAAAGGAAAAGCCTGCATATTATTTTATAAAATGATATGGTTATTAACGTTGCCTAAAGCAGCGTGAGAGCATCTGTCTCCCCAGCCACGGCTGCTTCACACGGGGAGGTTTGAATGGTGTTTCCTGGCTGCTCGCTCCGGCCGCCCCGGCAGAGCAGGAATCTTAATGGGAACAAGAGGGGAAGGAGAAATGCCATCAGCTCAGGGAAGCAGGAACGTGGGTGGTGAAAAGCCCTTCCTTGCTTCTGTAGATCTCCTTGGGCTGTTGCAGGCACCACAGCTTTGGTGTGGGATGAAGGCAGCATCTCACGCCCTGAGCCACGCTCTCCTGTTCACTAGCCCTGAGCTCTCCCCGCTGGTCCTGAGCCCTTCGCTGGTGTGTCTGCATTTCCACCTGCTAAAATAATCCCCAGCAGGGTTGGGTGGGAGATGGTGCCTGTGTCCTATATTGGGAGGGTGCCAATGGCTACATGCAGAGCCGAAATGCTCTGCAGGAGCTGCAGCTCCATGTCACGGATGTCACGGCTCCCCGCTTTGGTCTCTGTCAGTTATGGCTCCCTGCAGTTCATGGGTCACAAATACCTTATTTCTCTGTGTGCCACCATGTCCTTGTCTCTCCAAGCTGCGGGGACCTCTGGGTTCAGAAACCTCAGCTCCATCTGTGTGCTTATTTGCCTGTCACCTCCTTTGTGGCCCAGCCTGGGGGAGACCCCGCTGCAGGTTTGTGCTGGTGGTGGATGGTTCTGAGCCACGCCATCACCTCCAGCGCCGCAGCGTGGGCCGTGCAGTGCCTTCTCGGGGGGTTCTGGGGACCACTGGCAGGTCCCAGATGGCAGCAGGGTCTGGCAGGAGTTGGGGTATAGCCAGGGTAGGTCTGAAACAACCAGGTGAGAATGTATGGGAAGCCGTTCATTGTCCCCCCTCCTGACACCCCTGTCTGTGTCTTTCTCTAGATGATTCCTCCAGACCAAGAGCTGCTGGTCTGGTATGGTAACTCCCACAACACCTTCCTGGGCATCCCGGGTGTGCCGGGGCTGGAAGAGGAGCAGAAGAAGAACAAACATGGTAGGTAACATCGGAAACAGCCACGGGTGCAGCATCCTTTCCTGTTCTCTGTTCACCCCGTCCCCAGCTCTGAGCCATGGGGTGGGCACGGGGCAGGGACACTCCAGGGGATATGTCAGATCCCTCAAGTCTCTGGGGTCAAACACAGGAACCGTGAGACACATCTTGATCTACACAGCTTGAGCAGGTCCCCAGGAATTTGGGGGCTTGCCTCCAGGCTGGTTCACCCACGGCTATTGCTGGTGTGGTGGCCAACAGCTGCTGCCTGATGCTGCCAGGCAGGGAGGAGGAGGAGGGCAGGTGTGTGAGTGGGAGGAAGGCAGCCTCAATGCAGTGAAAGGCCGGATGGATGCAGCTGCCTACATTCCCACTTTGTGTTTAACAGATCTTTCCCCAAATTACCATCGCAGGAGGTTTGTCCCTCCCCAGTCTTTCACTCTCTGCTTGTCTCAGTTGTTCCCTGAGGTGCTCCCCCCTGGAAAAGGGCAGATGAGGGGATCTGGGGGGGGCAAACGTGACCATGGCAGGCAGCAGAGCTCTCAGGCATTTCTGGGGATGCTCGCAGCCAGACCCCAATCTGTGGTCCTCTGAGCGAGCGGAGGAGGTGGAGAAGCTGGGACTGGTGCAGGGACAGCTTGCTGCTGTTGAGGAGCTCGGGCTGGAGCCCAGGACAGAGGGTTCCTGTGCTCCCCTTCCATCTCCATTTGCAGCCCAGGGAGGGAAAAGCACTTTTTGTGCCAGTCTGCAGGGGAGACAAGTCGGCCTGAGCGTCTCCCCTCACCTAAATTTGAGGGAGCCCGTTCCCAGCCCGCCCCATCCCAAATCCCAGCCTGCAACCCCCCTGCTATACCCGGGATGGGGGGTCTCTGCTCATGGGCATCCTCTGTGGGCAGAGGAGCCAGCGTGGGGGACAGGGAGTGGGTGTTTAGGGCAGTGCACCGCGGGGGGCTCGGGGAAGGGGTGAGCTGCTGTGCCGGGTCGGGTGTGGAGGGGTGTGTGTCAGTGCCTGACTTGTCCCCATGTTGTCCCCAGAGGACTTCCACGCGGTGGAGACGGGGGCCAGCACCACGGGCCGCATGCGCTGCGTCATCTGCCACCGCGGCTTCAACTCCCGCAGCAACCTGCGCTCCCACATGCGCATCCACACCCTGGACAAGCCCTTCGTCTGCCGCTTCTGCAACCGTCGCTTCAGCCAGTCCTCCACCCTCCGTAACCACGTCCGCTTGCACACCGGCGAGCGGCCCTACAAGTGCCAGGTTTGCCAAAGTGCCTACTCCCAGCTCGCCGGGCTGCGGGCCCACCAGAAAAGCGCCCGCCACCGGCCCCCCAACGCCTCCCTGCAGGCTCACTCGCCCGCCCTGCCCGTGCCCCATCCCGCCTCCCTGGCCCACCACATCCCCACCATGGTGCTGTGAAGAAGAAGCCCCGCTGCTGGGTTTTGGGACAGCAAAGACCGGCGCTGAGACACGCGATGAACTGGGGATGGATGGGGAGGGGGAGTGTTGGCAGAGCTGGGGGCTGGTGGGCAGAAGGGGGCTGCTTTGTGTGTTGAACTGTGTGTGGGGGTGCTGGTTTATTTTTGGGGTGTCACGCTTTGTGTGAGGTCTGATGAGAGAGGGGACCCCCCTTTTCTCCCCTGAGCTCTACAAGCTGTACCATGGAGGATGCTCCCCAGGGAGATATGGTTTAAGGGGGGGTGGGGGCTGCTGGTCCCTGGGGGTGGCAGGGGGAGAGGGGTGAGGGGATGTCCTGCCTGGATTTGCTGGCACACCAGGGACAAGGCTGGGCTGGCCGAAAAGCTTGGCTGGGGTGAGTCGTGATAATTTTACAGATAATTCGATGGAAAGAAAAATTGCCCCTCTCCCTCCTCCTCCTGCTCCAGCGAGCGCCCAGCAGAGACCACCGCCCCATTGGGCTGTTGTGGCCACCCTGTTCACGCCTGTTTGCCCCAGGGGCAGCTTTGGCCCTGATGCCTCTTTCCAAGGGACATGTTTCCCTCCTCCCGGGAGCCACGATTTAGCAAGCGGTTGCGTTTCTTCCCCCTCCCCCTAATCCCCTCTCCTCCTCCGTGTGGTGGAGTTTGCCCAACACCTCCCAAGTGATGCCACGGGCAGAGGAGACAGGCGATGTGCCATGGGGACACCTCCAGCACAACATGCCAGATGGAAATGCCCATCCATGGGCAGGTCTTGTGGGGTCCCATCGCTCCCCATCATCCCTCCCCATCATCGCTCCCCGCAGCTGTGAGAGAACATTTCGGCTGATGCTTCTCCTGGCCTCTCGGGACAGAAAAAAACCTGTCCCTGGGCCAGCTCTGTCCCCAAGGAAGGACAAGTCTCAGCGCCCTCTGGAGTCCTGCCACGCTCGAGAGGAGGGCTGTGTATCATAAAGCTTAAAAGAAGGTATTCTAATATTAATTATAAGTCTAAGATGTATAAAGTTCTCACAAACTGTGTTTTACTTCCAGAAAAAGAAAAAAAAGCAAACAACTGTCACTTTAACTTTGTAAATATTTATGTAAACATTATTTACAGAACTTTGATATTATATATTATTTGATTGTATATGTACACAGTGTAAATACATTTGTACCTCTCTCTTGTATTCTAAATAAAAATTACTTGGAACATTTATCATTTAGAAGATGGGTAGTTTGGTGATCTTTATTTGGTTTTGTGACGGGTGAAGAATGTAGCGGTTGGGATGAGTGCATGTTTAGAGTAGTATAAGGTGAATAAAGGGATGTAGCATTGTCTTTTGGACCAAATAGTGCAGTGGTGGGAAGAGGAAATATCGTCTTTGGGGCCAACAAGCCCTTTTGCAGGTCTGGAAAAGTCTGGTATTATTGCTCTGGTACCTCCCTGTGTCCACCTAAAGGAGTAAGGAGTAAATTCCTCATCCCTTGGAGATGTTTAAGCCAAATCTCTATTTGAAGTGACAGCTGTGGGTATCCTTTGATAGCTTTCATCAATTAATGGCCATATTTCATCTGTGATGGGCTACAGGTCTTGCTTGAAAGAATAATGTTTGATTCTGGTCCCGAGGAAGCACAGCGTTTGCTGAAGGTCATCGCTGGCTTCTTGTTCCAGGCTACTCTGCCTGATTTTCCTTTGGTGACCAGGCTGCATTTTGTGTGCATCCTAAGGTCGTGTGTCGTCGTGTCCATCCCCCCTACCCCCCGTAACGTATGTATTAATTGCTATTTCCTCATTCTGAGCTACAAGCTACTTATCTTGCATTGCGCACTTCAGAGATCAGCATGGGATGAGCTTGCAATGAGGGACTCTCTGCTGTATTTTCTCAGCAGCTCCGTAAATCTCACTTCTGCTTAGATTAAATGAATAAAAATTCTACACGAACGCATTATTTCGAACAGCTTTGCCAGAAGGGGTAAATTCCTCGGAGATGCTTAAACCAAGCCCTGAGCGATGTCCTGCAGACCTCCCTCCCGCCCCGACGCGCCTTGCCCCCACTAAACATGGCCCCTCTCCTTGGATCCCAACGCAGTGAAGCCCGCGACTCCCTATCCTGCCAGAAAGCAAAATGGCCGCTCAGCAGCATCACACCCCCCCCCCCCCCCCCTTTCCCATCCCCGCCGCCCTCACTCAAAATGGCGCCGCCCGCACTTCAGGCGTCTTCTCGCCAGCAGCCAAGATGGCAGGCGGAAGTCACCTAGGAAAGGGTCCGCCTGCGCTGCACCGCCCGTAGTCAACATGGCCGCCATCACCATGCGGCTGCCGGTGCCCCGCAAAGCGGTGGGGCCGAGCGCGCCGCGGGGCGGCGAGAAGCACCTGGTGGCGCCGGGGGACACGATCACCACGGACACGGGCTACATGAGGTGAGGGCAGCGGCGGAGGAGCAGGCGGAGGGGTGGGTTGGCCGGGCCGGCCTCGGGCTCTCCTCAGGCGGCCGCTCTCTGGGCAGGGGGCACGGTACCTACGTGGAGGAGGAGAAGCTCATCGCCTCGGTGGCCGGCGCCGTGGAGAGGGTGAACAAGCTGGTGTGTGTCAAAGCGCTGAAGACCAGGTGAGCCCTGGCTGCCTCCACCACACAGGGAGGCCGCCATCTGTGCGGGGAGGGCGAAGGCCTCCTGGGTGAAGGCCTGCCCGTGCTGTGGGGAGGACGAGGCGTTTGATGGGCTGCGCTCTCTGTCCTGCTGCCAGGTACAACGGCGAGGTCGGCGATATCGTGGTGGGGAGGATCACGGAGGTAAGGCTTATGGAGGAGGAGGAGGAGGCAGCCCAGCTGGCCAGCAACTGGGCTGGTGTGTCCTGGTCCGATCTGGAGCAATTCTGTTCTTTCTAAAAGCACGTTGGTGTCCCGGCATGGAGGCACTGCCAGCGCCTGGGGGGTAAACTGGGTGGGACTCCCTACTACCTGAGAGGAGGGTGTAGTGAGGTGGAGGTTGGTATCTTCTCCCAAGGAAAGGGCAATAAGACAAGAGGAAACGGCCTTAAGTTGCGCCAGGGGAGGTTTAGGCTGGATATAAGGAAACACTTCTTCACCAAAAGGGTTGTCAAACCTTGGAAGAGGCTGCTCAGGGAAGTGATGGAGTCACCATCCCTGGAGGGATTTAAGAGATGGGTAGACGTGATGCTGAGGGACATGATTTAGTGGTATTGTGGCAGTGCTGGGTTAACAGTTGGACTTCTGTTCATTTTTGGGGCCTGTATCAACAGATACTGTCTCTTTTTATTTCTCCAGGTTCAGCAGAAGCGATGGAAAGTGGAGACCAACTCCAGGCTAGATTCGGTCTTGCTGCTGTCCTCCATGAACTTACCCGGAGGGGAGCTGGTGAGTGCAGCTTACGCAGAGCGGTGCTGGAGGGAGCCCTGTCATCTTTGGCTTCCACAGCAGAAGCTGGGAAGCTCTGGAGCCCTTCCCACAGCTGGCACAAGGGCACCGTTGGGTTTTTTGGGTGGGTCTGTAGTGCTCCGACATCTTTAACTCTCAGTGTTATTTGGACACTTTGATGTAAAGGAAAGGTGTGCTGCTCTGCCTGATTGTCCTTTGGTGACAGATGGTGGCATGGCATCCCAAACATCCTCCCCCTGGGCAATGTTGGTATTAACTGGTGTTTTCTCATTCTGAGCTACGCTTTTCTTGCATTGTGCCCTTCAGAGAAGGAGATCAGCAGAAGATGAGCTTGCAATGAGGGACTATCTACAGGAAGGGGACCTCATCAGCGTATCCTTCTACTGCTGGCACTGGGAGGGCATGGGGAGAGCAGCCAGGCCTTGGCCAGGCTCTGCTGGACAGCTGGTGGCTGTTGGCACTGGGCACCGTTAGAGACCTTGTTTCCTTAAGTGGCACTGACAGGCGGAGGTGCAGTCTGTATTTTCTGATGGGGCTGTGTCGCTGCACACCCGGAGTCTGAAATACGGGAAGGTAAGTTGCTCAAAAGCACTCAGTCTTAGCATAATTCTGTTCCAGTTAACTTGTGTAAGGCCTTTTGGAGGGATTTTTAAGAAGAAAGCTCTGGTTTAGAGCAGGGTGTCATTATCACCCGTTCCTGCAGGTTAGGAGGAATCCTCGCTCCTGCGTGGGAGCACCAAGCAGTTTCCCCAAAACAGAGGGAGTGCCCTTGAGTTGCCCTTTGAGCTTTTCTTCTCCTTGTCCACACTTAAAGCTTGTGAGTCCCATTTCCCCCTATTAGCCCCTCAGGAGTTAAACCCGGGGGAGAAAAACCTTCTGACTCTAACTTCATCACTCCTCTTCTGCAGGCCGTTGCCCCCGCAACTCGTTTCTCTCTCCGGGGCTCTATTTTAGGCTTTACGCGGTTGGCATTTCTCTCTGGTTTTGTGCATTGAATTAAGCCAAGGGGCCATTGGAGCGTAGGCTGCAGTTGGGATTACCAGACCAAGGGTATTAGCACTTAAAAGATGAAAGGGAAGTGTGCTTATTGCACAAAGGGTGAAGGATGGCGATTGGATTAAGAGGAAGAGCATTCTGCTAAATTGGGCCTCTCGCTCCTCGTTTTTCTGCAGGGATAGTTGATGTATAGTTACGATCAAGATATTATTAACATTTGTGCTAAGCACTTAGACTATTCTTCATCTTCAAAGGACTGCACAGGCATTAGCTAATCCTCCCAGCACTCCCAGAGGCAGGCGGGTTCTACAGTCACTGTTTTGCAGGAAAAAGGTGTTAAAATTGACTGGTTCCTAGACCAGGAGTGGACTGCGTGTTGGTGACTTTATGTTCATGGTCTGAGTCTCGTGGTCTCCCCTTCAGCTTGGCCAGGGTGTCCTCGTTCAGGTCTCACCCTCCCTCGTGAAACGCCAGAAGACTCACTTCCATGATTTGCCCTGTGGAGCATCCATCATCCTTGGCAACAATGGATTCATCTGGATCTACCCAACTGCAGAGCAGAAAGATGAAGAGGCAGGGGGCTTCACCACCAACTTGGAGGTGAGGGTTCGGGGAGGATGAGCCTTCTCACAATGGTATTGTTAGTCTGACATAATCAGAGGCTCAGGAATAACCTGAGATATTAAAAGATTGGGAATTAGGTTCACTTTTTTACAGCAGGCTTGCATCATTTCCCTGTGTATTGATCTCTTTTCCTGTCCTTGAACTGTCCTTCCACAGCCAGTTCCCTTGTCTGACCGGGAGGTGATCTCACGGCTCCGAAACTGCATTGTGGCTCTGGTTACTCAGCAGTTGATGCTCTTTGACACCAGCATCCTGTATTGCTATGAAGCATCCCTTCCTCATCAGGTACAGAAACTGGTGGTGTTTACTTTGTTCCACGCTGTGGGGAGGGAAAGAAAAGGCAGCATCAGTTGCTGCTGAAGTCAGTGAGTTGGGTGGCGGGGTTTCCTTTTGGCTTTCCAGAGTATCCTGTAGTGACAATATGAACTTCCCCCCTCTTCTGCATCACAAATTGCATTGCACACTTTCAGGGTGATGGTTTGAAGAGTTCTGCCTCTGGCAAAGTCCCAACTATCCCTGTAGGGAAACAGGTCCGTTTTGTGATAGATGGGTATCTCCTTCAGGAGAGCTGAGTTGCCAGTAGCATCTCCTTTGATTTCTGATGGTCTCTGTAAGAATTGCGAATTCTGGCAAAGCTGGCTTTGCGTTGGACCCTCTGTCGTGATGGTCTTGTTTGATCACACCCCTCTAAACTCTCTTGCTGCTCATTGTTGTGTGTCAGGAACCCTTGTTCCCATGGAGTGTGCAATAATAGTAGTTGCTTTTTGGTGCTAATGTTACTCCTCTTTCTGCTCCAGATAAAGGACATCCTCAAACCGGAGGTGATGGAGGAGATCGTTCTGGAAACCCGACAGAGGCTGCTGGATCTGGAGGGATAGCACACGTGGCCAGAAGCAGTCATTGAAGTCTCAGCATGGCAGCTTTGAATTCTCAGTATTTTTATTTTTTTGTCACGTTCTTGTCCCAAACATTCATTCCACGTTTCAGAAACCACCAAAATCCCTCATTTTAACTCCTAGGATACGTCCTGAGCCCTTTTTGTACAATTGTACTAGGTAGTACTTAAGTACAATAGCCTGTTAGTGCAACAGCCTGAAAAATTGATGTCTGACCTTTATGAAACTGCAGGTGTGACTGGGACATATCTCCCAGCACTTGTTGCTGTGTCTGGTGCCCCTGAGCTTGGTGTGGAGTGACAGAGAGGATGGGATGTGTTTTGTGATGGTTCTCCCCTCCCCAAAGACTTCCTAATGGTGTTGATTTTCTGTTTCTCACTCTGACCTGACTGAGAGCTCTTGGTTTTCTCTTTAAGACTGCAGGTCACAGCTGTAAATCTTTGGAGGCCAGGAGTACCCACACCATTTCTAACCATGTTTTGGGTCTGGCTGTTTGGGCTTATATGTCTTAAGGGTATGATATTGGAAGTGGCACAATGTGGGTGTCTACAAAAGCCATGGGTGAGCAGGGCCTTCTCAGTCTGTGTGCATCCTGCTGGTCCCTTCTTTTATGTGGTGAGCTTCTCTGAGGAGGCTCCAATATTGTTTTCTATTAAATATTTTACATTTCAATAAATTTTTTGAAACAGATCTGTCATTCAGGAGTGTGTGCTTTAGCTTGTCTTTCTCTAGAATGAATTTGGTGTTCCTTGAGAGTTATGGTTAGCTCAAGTTTTCTTGTGCCAGGACACTCAGAATGGCTGCAATGTCCTGTTACCTCCTCTTCAGCTGTTCCTCATCCCATTCAAGCAGGACTTGACCTTCCTTTCCAGCATATATCCTGTGCAGAGTTCCTCTGTGAGCAGATTGCCTAGCTTTGTTCCCTGTGTCGCTCTCAACGTTACCTTCCTGCAGGATCCTGTGGAGAGGCACAGGTGCCGTGTCTGGGGGATGACAGGGAGCCCAGTATGGTACTGGTGAAGATCCTCAGGCCAGTGGTTAGAGGTGGGCATGCTGAGCCAGGTGTTGGCAGTTATTCACTTGCCTTCTCTGTACAGAATGGATGTGATACTTCCCTTAGAACATCCTCACACATCTCTGGTGCTCTATTCGAGCTGCTTTTTTGATATATGTATTAACAATAAATAAATATATGTATATCTATTTGTCTTGTATTAGAGTTGCTTACACTGCAGTGCTGTAATACTTAAAAAGGATGAAAAAGCAAAACGTCTGCCCTAATGGTCCCTGAATCTAATTCTAACGTTGCAAATTCTCATACTCGCCCCAGGCAAAAGGGAAGATTCTTTGCTCAGTCTTTTCCTGGAAACTAGAAATACGGAGTATTTCTGGTGCAGAGTAAGCACTAGGTGGCAGCTTTGGATCGTGTTTGTGGCATTTACCTTCCCCAGCAGCTCTGCATCGTTGCCCTGCCAAACAGCAGAGCCTGGATGTCTGCCACCAGTGCTGCTGCCTGAGTCCTGGAGCTTTATGGAGCTCACTGCCTAAGGACAAGCAAGGACATGGCTAATCCATTGTGCTGCTGCACAGCTCCAACTTCTGCCTGTGCTGCCTCTGTGAAATAGTACTGAACTTCTTGGGGATGTTGGTGGAACGCTCCATGTGAGACCCAGGAATTGTTGAGTTTTATGAGGATTTCCTAGTAAGAGTTGCAACAATCACATCCTCAAGGTGACTTGGGAAATTTGAAAATTAAAGCTTGATGGTGACACTTTTCTGTCGCAGGTTTAGTTGTGACACTGTGTGTGAGGCTGATAGCAGCATTATCCTCATCTGTGCGGGCCAGAAGAGTACTAACAAGCTAAAAGCTATAGCAGACTTTCCATCTTTTAATTAGAAAAATTCCCCCCCTACTCAATTGCTGTAGCTTTGCAGCTGTTTATCTTATTACCATATGGGGAGATTCAGGGATTTCTGCTGAGGCTTCAAGGTATAAGCAGATTGGGGATATACAAGCAATGAGATAAAGGATCCGATGTCCTCCTTTTTTGAAGCATTTTTGAAGGCTGATGGAAAGGTCTGTACTTAATCCTGTAGATTTCTTTGCATCTTTGCTGCTTAAACAACTCTGTGTCAGTTGAAGGGCAAAGAGGTGAAGAGACTGTACTTCATTAACACCTATAGAGATGTGAAAACTGGAAATGGTTCTGCTGAACTGGTACATGAATGCAAAATGCTGCTTCTCTGTCCTCAGCCAAGCTCTCTGCAGGCATCCAACAGGTCAGAAAGAGGTTTTGGGGGGGTTATTAGGTTCTGGAAAGCTGCTGGTGGTGATGTGGTGGAAATGTACTGAGTAATTGTGCTCTGGAGGTGGTTAATTTAGAGTTGGGTCATGCTCCTGGGTATCAAGCATGAGCTGTCAGACCTGCAAGGTGCCACAGTGCCAGGTTCTCCTAACACAGATCTTGGGGAAAGGGTGCTGGTGTCTCTGCAGCAGGCTGGGTGGCCTGCAACACACATATATACTGTATTATATGTGGATTTTTTTCCCCCTTTTCTCTCTTTTTTCTTTTTTTCCCCTCTCTCTCTACATAGCACTCTTTAATAAAACTGGTCTATTTCCAGCCTTCTTATGGTAGCCCTCTCTCCCCACTGTGAAGCTTTTTTTTTTTTTTTTTTTTTTTTTTGTATTTATGCTCCATAAATAATTATACAACCTGAAAAACAATGAGCTCAAGACCTGGACTCCTTCAGCTCTGAGCTTTCCCATTCCTCCTGCTTGCTACAGCATTCCTGATACTTTGGCTTTGGGGATGTACTAGATGGGGAGTGTGTGCGAGTCATCTTGTTCCTCTGTGCCCAAATAACTAGCTCTTTTTGTTTTTAAGCCTGAGAACAAGAGCACCAGCTGGTAAGATTTGGTGATGTATCTTTTCTGATGTGTGGGGACAACTGAAGGTTCCAGTATTTTCCTCCATGGCCACGAGGGGTCATTGCCATTCTTTGCAAATTCAGCCAGTGTTTTGCTGAGCCCAAAACTCAATTCTGTAACAAATCTTCAGGGAGGGCATCACCAGAAATTCCTGCAGCTCCATTAAGCCAGCAGGTAAAGAGAGATGAGATGGGGAGGGAGAAACTTCTTGAGCAGTTTCAAAGGTGTCTAAGAAAGGTACCAGGCCAGCTTCCATTTACTCTTGGTTTGGCTGAATCCCTCTGACTTTTTGTTCTCTTGACTAATGTTGAAGGCCACCAGTGCTCATCCATCTCCAAAGCAACTGGAAGTGCTCATGGGTCCCATCTGGAGAGGCTTCAAGTATCACTGTTCAGTCACGACCCACAATATGGCAAATGACTTTTCCTGGTGCTCAGCAGAGGTGAATGAGGAGACAGAGAGGCTCTGGGGGGGCTCTGGCATCTCGGGTAGGTGGGAAAGCCAGCCCCCCCTTTTTTTCATAGGCAGGTCTGTGTGGAAGTATGGGCAGGCTATATACAAAATGCTTTTGGATCAGGAAGTGCTCAAGAGGAGGACTCCAGCAAAAGCAGTGTCCTCTTGATGTAGCATGTGGGGTTTTGCTCTCTTGAATTCTTGACATAATCTGTGGGATTTTGCTAGGCAACCTCTGAGCAGGAAGGGTGAAAAGGAAGAAACTACAGCTTCTTTGGTTTAAGGACAAAACCATAGTCCAAAGTGGGGTGGGAAAAACCTAGTAAGTGTTCATTCTTACATGGGGAACTAAAATGCCCATGAAAACACTTAAACAACTTAGACCAACCTGATTTCTTGGTGGTCGGTGTCTGACTGTGCAGAGTCTGTCCGTGAAGTGCCTGCCTGTGCTCTTACTGCAGGGTTAATACATGGCACAGACCTGCTTGAAAGGGGAGCTGGTAAATAGTTCTCCTGCTGGAGAGCACTGCCTGCAGAAACGAGAAGGCAAAATCACTCAGCTGTAGAAATAACTTTCCCGTTCCTTGGTGGCAGTGTTTGATTCATGTACTAATATGGAGAATGGCAGCCCCTCCCTTTACTCCCAGTAATAGCCATTGGGATTTTAAATTTGTGCTAATGGGTTATTAATCCAATTACTGCTGCTTATTACATCTGTATCATCCGCATGCAGTTTTGCCGTTCAGTTGAGGTGAATGGTACAAATACAAAGCTTTGAGCAGACCCTAGAAGATACTGGAACCCCACTGAGATTGTCTTGAAATGCTTGTCTCGGGTTCCTGAGGATCCTGCTAACTAACATGCTAAGGTTTATTATTTGGTAAAGAGGTTGAAGGTTTAAGATATTGTTATGGAGGACATGGAGGAAACATCATTACAGCTGAGGGGTGTAACAACCCAGTCTTAATTGAAGGTAAAAAGTATTGCAATTTCTTTTATGAAATACATGGGATGTACACAGGCCACATGCAAGGCTCAATTGCAAGAAAAGAGTCTAGATTTTTTTTATTTATTCTGCTTTCACACAATCTTTCCGTCTCCTCTAATAATTTCTGAACCTGTTGAGCAACTTCAAGTTTGTTAACATGAGATAATCATGTACACAAAATCTGGCAGCAGGGTAGGGGACAGAAAATAAAATATCCTTCAGGAAGAAAAAGAGTGCAGATACCTTGCTATGATATTTGGGAGTGACCAGCTGGCCCATCTGCCTGTGTATATTAACTACAACGTGGCTTTGGGAAATGAGAACTGCTTTTGGAGCAACTGCTGAATGGGAAGAGGTTCGGGACTCCTGGCAAAGAACCTGCTGCATATGAGTGCAGAGCATCAAGAGGAATACCTGGCTGTTATCAATACCTGTTGATCTGAATGATAAATTCACCTAATCTGTTAAATATGAATTAGGTACATTCATCTGCATAGATCTCAGGTGAGGAAGGGAGAAGCGTATACACAGCCTGTGCAGTCAGAACATAAGTCCTGCTTATTTGCAATTACCTTTGCATATGTTGGTCAAGGTCTTCTGAGTATCAGGCACCTGTGGTAATCTTCTGGAGTTCACTCTGCTTCAGCCCTGCCGTGGTAGGAGAGATCACCCAGGATGCTCCAGTCAGACCCAGAAAGGAACCACTTTTTTCAGTAAAGGATGGTTGGTACTTTCCTATGTTCACAGCCAGCTTTGTCTTCTCAGTTTCCTTCAATCCATGGGAGCCAAGCAGGGGGTTGGATCACTGCAGTGAGAAACTGATCTCCATTACTGGGCTAAACCTGGAGAAATTCTGCTGAGTTCAAGAGATATGACCCTGGATTAGTCTCAAAATTTCTGTTTGCTGTGTGTGTATGGCACAAACAGCTTCACTAGCTGCAATTTGAGTCACTGATGGAGAAATGCAATAGAAATCGTTTGGGATCGGTCTCCTGGCTAAGAATTAGTGATGTGGGAGCAGACTGCCACAGCAGAGGTAGAGGATCCCGCAAGGCTGTATGAACTGCTACATTTCAGATGCTGTTGTTGGAAGATAAAAAAATACACGTCTGCCAGGGACCTTGAAGATGGCGTAGGAGACACAGAGTATGTTTGGATTTGTCACAAGGGAGGAGTCGGTATAAACAAGCTGCGCTCTGTCCAGATGGTTCCCCTGAGCAGGAGGCTACTGCACAAAATTGCGTTTGTGTCTTCTCCTGTTGTCGAGTGGGAGCAACCACAGACCTTTGACCAAAGCTCCCTGACCTCAAGCTGCTGCCTCAACCCTCTTCTATTCCCAAGGTGAACTGGAGAACGTATGAGAAACTAAATATCTTCAGCGTCGCCGTCTGTGCTCCTTAGCTCAGTACAATTGTGCTGATCTGCTGAAGAATCTGGGGATTTGGCTTCATCTTTGTACCAAACGGTGCACAGATCAATCAATATTTATTGTCACATTCATTGGCCTGTATGGCCTGGTTTTGGTACCGAGTTCTGCATGTGCTCTGACAGCGTTAATAAAGGGAAGTCCTTTGTGCAAGCAGTGTGACTGATTCCTGGTTGTGGAAAAGCTATCGCAGAGCTCCATGGCTCCCCCCTCTACACCTCCTCGTTGGCTGTGCACACAGCGTACCCACCAAGCATCTCTTCCCTGTCCATCTCTGCAGGAACTCCAGGGTCTGGACCTGGCCAGGGGCCTTGAGACCCATGCACAGGAGGCCTCTGTCCGCCTTGAAGGTCAATGAGCTCCTGTCAGATCGAGGGGAAAACAGCCTGGGTGGCCCTTGAAAGGGGTAAAGGATTCCACATGGAGCTTACTGGGTCCTTGGCTAGTGTTTGTTAGTGATGTTGTATCAGCAAGACCCTCTTTCCACCTGCCATTTCTACTATCTTCACCTTCACCCCACACCCCTTGTAGCTCCCCTTCATCTCCCTCCACCTTCCCTTCCCCTCAGGCCCCTTCATGGCACCCCCCTTTTCCCTCATGGCTTCACCCTGGAGACATCATCGTGCTCCCTAGTCCCCTGTTCCCTCATCCTCTACCCACAGCTCTCCCCTCTACGCCTCCTCATGGCTCCCCTCTCCTTCACCCTTTCTCCTCACGGTCCTCCCAACCCCTGTCCGCTCTCTCGTCCCCCTCAAAGGTTTCGCCCCGCCGTCATCTCCTCAGGGGCTTCCCCATGGGAATCCCCTCCCGGACCCCATCGCCCCAGCTCCCCTCACCGCCCCATTTCCCCTGGGCCGCCCCTTCCCCGCCCGGCAGGTTCCCCGTCATGGCGGCGGGCGCGGGGCCCGCCCGGGGCCGGCAGCGGGATGGGGCAGCGGCCGGGCCGGGCCGGGCGGGAGGCGGGGGCGGCGGCGGAGGAGGAGGGGCCGGAAGGGGATGTGACCGCCCGCCCCGCCGGCCGGGGACGGGGCTGCGCCGCGCCGGGGGTTCCGGGATCTCCCTCGCCGCCTGCAGCCGCCCCCCGCCAGTCTCGCTCCGCACCGTGGGTCCCCCCGGCGGCAGCCCCCCGGGGTACCCCCCGGCCCTGCCCTGCGGCTCTTCGTCCCCTTCCTCCCGCCAGGCCTGGCGAGGCCCCCCTCGGGCGTGCGGCCGCCCGGCCCCGCCGCCCCCCGCCCGGCCCCCTCCGCGCCTCCCGCCGCGGCCGGGCCGGGCTCGGCCCCGGCCCCGCTGCCGCTGCCCGCCCGGGCCTCCCCCGCCGCCGTTCCCCCCTGTGGGGATGCAGCCGGCCCGGTCACCCCAGCTTGACCTCTTCTGGCTGCTGTGCAGGAACCGGCCTCCCGGAGAGCGTCCCCGGCCTCGCACCCTGGCACCCGGCTCCGTCTGAGGCGGGCGGCAGGGCGGCCACCTGCGCCGGTCCGGCGGCCCCAGCCTTGCTTCGACGCCACCATGGCCCCTCATGGCCCGCTGGCCCCCTCGGCCTCTGCCCGGGAGAGGTAGCGGCGGTGCGGGCGGCCCCAGGCTTGCGATGGGAGAAGGCGAGGCGTTGTGAGGCCGGACCTCAGGAGCCCCCCCCCCCCACCGTGTCCCGGTCTCTCGCCCCCACGGCGCGTGTGGGGCCTGTGGGGCCCAGAGCCACCACCACCGCTTCGCCTTGCCGGCCAGCATGTTTTCAGCCTGCTTGATCCTGCTAGACGTCAACGATACTTGAAGCCAAATAGGTGGCTCTTTGGCCTTTGCTAACTCAATGCTATGCAAAAAAAAAGGAGGAGAAAAAAAAAAAAAAGAAACCTTGACACTGCTGTCAGTGGGAATGGCTGTTTCCTGCCCTGGGTGAGCTGGCTTGTGGTTTCTTGCTTTGTGAGATGAACTAATTCTCCTTTACCCGGTGGAAGATACACTACATATGGCAACCTGAAACTTTGGTAACGCTTAGCCATTACTAAGCAGTTGGAACTTTTGCTTTTTTTTTTTTTTTTTTTTGCCTAAAGTCACCTAAGGAGCCTTGTTGCCCTCTTCAAAAGCATCGGAGGAATCGGCGCTTGTCTTAATTCTTTGCCTCAAGTGACTTTATCACACAGGTGCAACCAGCGCACCTACCTAAAATACGTTCTCCTTCAAAGCTCCTTCCCAACCCAGAAGATCAGGGATCACAGACTTCTTCAAAAACTTCTCATCCTGGGAAAGGCTGCCCAGAGTTACTTTATGGGGCAGCAGCCTGGAAAAGTTCTTGGGGACCAAAGGAGGCCAAGTCTGCCTGCCCTGCACTTCATCAAAGGAGCAGGGAAGAAGGAGTCATCGAGGCATGGGGGCCCACACTGTAACGTCTTTGTGGAACATGGTAAGAGGTTTCTTCTATTGGAATTTCTTTTGGTTTAATTTTGATTTCCAGTATGGATTTATTCAAGGGCATGGTGCAGATACAGCAATATTGTACGTTATGGGAGTCTTGTTTTCTCTTCCATGTGTCCTAATGTGGATCTTCTGTAATTATTTATTAAGAAAATAGTTGGGTCAGATTGCTTGAAACCTGGGGAGAGGTTCTTGTACAGCTAAATGTGCAATACAAAGAAGTAACTTCTTAACATTGTACAAGTTTCTCATTTCTGCCTTAAGTGTGTTCTGGTTTACAGCCTGGGAAAGTGTTTCATCTTTTTCAAGTTGTCTTTCTTGTAGGTTACAAACTAACCACAGGTGACGGTGATACTATGGTCAGCAACAAGTATTCTTTAATTATTTTTACAAAGGAGGCTCTGCTACCTGGAAAAAATACCCAAAAAACCCAACAAACCAAATTATTTCTTTTGGAAAGTTTGTGGATACTTCTGTTGTGAAAAGTGGTTGAAATAAAACAGTTTATTGTTAATTTCCTTAGTACATTTACAGCACTTCTGGTTGGTGGTTTCTCAGAACTGGTTAAGCCTTCATCTGGTGCTGTGATGGAGGATAAAGTGGCCAAGTTAGAGCTACAGCAGCATGGTTACTTGCTGGTCTTCTGTAAATTAAGAGTGGACTGGGAATGTTTTTTTAAATTCTAATATTCTTTGAGAGGCTACGCAACTGGTCTCTATCTTTGGCTGGAAAATGGGCTTTTGACAAGTTTCTTCAACAGTTTTGTCCTCTCGAGGAGCTTATCTGTGAGCAAACCAAAAAAAACCCTGCATCTGTAATTTTGCATAACTAAAAATTGAAATACTTGCTGTGTCTGAGAACACAATCTAGTTAGTGGAAAAGTTTTGATTCAGTTTTGATTTAGTTGGGCTTTTCTTTCAAACTCTCTCTCATTCTGTGTTTATAGAAGGGTACAAGAAATCCTGTGTGGTGTTTAGCAAAGACACAGAGATTCCACATGTGTATTGCTGTGTTGAAGTGCTGTTTGGAGTTATATGAATGTTATTTCTTTTAATTTCCCATACGATGTTTGTGCACTGAGGAAATTGAAGGTAATTAAAGGAAGGTAGGAGAAGGTAAGGGCTAATCTTGCCCTCGGATGATAAACTCATCCAAGATATTTTCAGTCATCTGGGGTGTTTTCAGTCCTGCTCCTCCACCTCTGGTTTGGTTGTTGTTTTTACTACTTTGGACAGAGTTTCAAGGTCAGATGAGATACAGCAAGAGCGCTAACTGCAAGCAGTACCATATTCTGACTACCTTTGGTGTTTTGATGTAGCAGAAGAGCCAGAAACACTCCTTTTTGATCATCTAACAGGAATAGGCAGATGGTAACTTCTTGCCAGTATGACCTGAGGTCAGAAGATCCCAGCACATTTGCAAAGAAAAATAGCATCTATAATGTCCATACACCATATGCCCACAAGAGACCTCAGTGTCTTGATTTAGAAAAGAATAAACTTGAAAGGGGACATCAAGGCCAGGACATCTGTTAAGAGAACTGCAAAAGATCAGCCTCGCTTATCCACATGAGGAAAAGTTTCTTCCTTTGAGTGTCTGAAAAGGTTCTTCGAAGCCCAGGCAGTAGAAGGCTGTACCACCCTTGTTTGTTGTTCAGCTCTGTTTTGAGTTTGGGCTGCTCCTGCCCTGAAAAATGTTATCTTAAACTATCTGGAAAAATACAAAGGGAACAAAATTTGTTTTAGAAAGTCCTTGATTTCCTTTTTTATTTTTTTTTTAATTGATAATTTGTCTTTGAAGTATATCATCTGACAGACTTTATAATTCAGGGACAGAATAGTATTTAATGCTTGCAGACCTGTTTGGATATCATGCCATAGGCTGTAGTCCATAAAAATAGATTGGCATTTTTTTAGGCTCTAAATTTTTGCATGTTTGTCTTTCAGTGCTTTCATTACACAGTTTCTTCTAAATGCCAAGCACTGTATCTGGTTTCTCTGTCACACTGTGGGAACCAGTTTGTCCCAGGAAAATCATGTTTCTTGCTTTTCATAACTAAGAAGTGCTCAAGGAGGAATTCCAGGGTGGGCTGCTTAAAGCAAAACCCTAGAGACAGTCAAACTCTGAAAGGTACTTGTCTGAAGTTCTTCTATATTTAAACCCATGATACAACAACAAAAAAAAGTGGAGTTGGTAGTAGCGTGGCTCTCCTCTTATGGCTGCAGGGACCATTGCCTGCCAGTTCTCCTGAGGCTCATTCAGCATATACTTAGTGATTTTTCAGAGCACTGAAGATCTTAATTGTTTCAGTGGTACTGAATCTTAGCAGAAAGGGTTAGTGAATATCGTCAGATACAAACAGTGTAAGGCAAAAGAACTTTCAGGGAAGTAATTCCATTTCTCAGTCGTTGCACTTTCCATAGCACTCCATGGATCGAGAGGCTTCTGAAAAGCCAAGGAGGCAACTGGCCAGAAATCAGCTCTGCTGGTGGTCAAATGTTCTGTGAGAATACTGCAGAAAGGCTCTAAATTTTGTCATGAGTTGACAATTGAGGAGTGCATTAAGGGGGGAAAAATAATCTACGGGCAAGTTTGGGGCTTCTTTCTTTGTGTTGCTGCTTTCTGCACTGGGGGTGTTTTACAAGCGGGAGTTCGTGCTGGCGTGGTTCCCCGGGGCTGCAGAGTAGCCCTTGGCGGGGTTATACAGATTTCATCTTGACACAGATTACTCCATCTTTTAAATTGCTTGCGAGCTTGAAATTGAGAGAAAGTATAAAGGCAATGTTGGCCTCTTTCCCTGTGCTTTTCTCAGCTGAGAAATGAGTTTATAGTCACTGTTTTTTGGGATTATCCAACTGAGAGAAAAGCTCAGGAGATGGTTAATACAAAGACTTTGTCAATGCCTTTCAAAGTTTGCACCCTGGTGTATTATGTGCTTTTCCAGAACATTAATCCCAGCAATTCAGAAAAGGAAGGTGTATTCCCACAGGGCTCAACTGATCTGGAGCTGGCAGTAGTTAATGGGAGTGATCAGCAAACACCACACCTTCTCTGACTGTCTCAGGTAGGTGTTGAGGTGCTGAATGATGAGCAGATTCCCTGAAGCATCTTGGTAGAACAGTATCTCCAAGTAAAAGCAGCACCTGAAGGCTTAAAAAAAAGGAATTCTAGTCCTTTGACCTGTGATGCTGAGGTGAAGAAGAGATGCTAGGATAACTCTCATGAGTTGGTGGATTTGGTCCATGGCTTTGAATTCTACTGCTCAAATTGATGGCAGCAGAGCTGTGTTCTGAGAGGTGAGATCCTGAGTGATGTCTCCACTTCTGCGAGCCCAAAGGGTTGAATTTTACATGTACTCTTTGCTGTGGAAATTGTGACAGTGACTAGAATGGGGACCATCTTTCCATGGGCATATTGGTTGGAACTTGACTGTGATTTTTTTTTTTTTTTTTTATTTAACATTGTAAAATTACGGTAAATATCTTGAAATGTAAGTCTTTCAAGCTGATGACAGCTTATTGTACATATTTCCTGTCATTGGTGTCAGTTTTGCTGTGGCACTCAGAGAAATAATTGATTTGGCAGGAAGAATAAATCTTCTGAAGAGGTTTTGAATATGAGACTTTCTTATATGCTGCTTCTAGTTGCATCTAATGGATCCCTAATAGATATCAGCCTGGTCTTAAAACTTTTTAATTGTTTGCTCTTGGAGACATTCTGTAAAGTAATACAAATACAGCTAACTGTAAAGTCAGTAAAAGAGAAGGAACTTTGGTTTTGAACCTGTGTTACCCCTTTATGTTACTAGGGAGTGATAGTTGTTCAGCCTTGAGCTTGGTTTTAAGTATCTTTAGACTATAGTTGATAAAGCACTCACACAGTAATGTTCTTTACTTAGTTTCTCATAGTGATAAAATGTGGTCTCTCCGATAGTTTCTCTTCTAGCAGGTAAGTGATGGGGAAGCTTAAACAAGGTGTTTACCTTACTGTAAAGAGAGATGAACTCCAGGATCTGGATCAATTTTTCTTATACCTTTAGTGCTGAATATAGCTGAAGTCAGGCTACTACAGTCTCTTTCATATTGGATCTGAACTTTTTTTCTTACAAGGATGCTGAAAGTATTAGTGCTTTAATGAGGAAGTAATCATACAAAACAGATCCATAGCATAAGCTTGCCACAGTTGCTGGTCGGAGACGTGCCCTATGAAATTAATTATCAGAAAAAATCCAAACAATTAAAAGTATCTTTTCCTATACTATTGGTTAAAAACTGATTTTTAAGAGTCTTTAGTTTTAATAATCTGTTTTGCTTTATGCTGTTAAATTTTGTGTTTTGACTGTTTGGATTGTGAAAATGACTAAATTACATTATAATTGGTTCTTTCTTCAGGACTTGGTGATTGATCAGCATATATGAGTATATACTACAATATATATAATTATAATTCTATTGGTGTTTATTATTTTTGTGAAATTCCTATCGTTTTCATACCATGTAGGAAAATGCATAACTCCAAGGAGATTTTTTTGTTGTTGTTGTGAGTAAGATATTATTAATAACTGTACGGTTCACAAATATACTTTTATCAGCTGGGTGGTCCAGAGCTGGTGGTGATCAAGCAATAATATGTGATTTTGTGCTCATTATCCTTTATCCTACAGGTGAGCTCAATATATCTTCTTTATATGCAATATACATTTATTAGCTAGTCAATTGCCCGTACATGGAAATGATTTAAATGAGATTCCTTCCATGCCAGAACTCTGTTTCTTTAAACCCATGTAGTTACAAACCCTGCATTTAGCTCTTTCCATTGTTCCTTAGGGCATTTTTATACTCCATCTCTGCAAAGTCTGAGACTTGAAAGAAACTGCTTGACTGCTCCTGATTCTGCTTTAGACCATTCACCTGGAATTAAATCGTTAGCACCGGCCTCGTAGGAGTCCATTCTTTAGAACCTACCTTCAGGAGCTCAGGCCTGTGTTCTAAACCCTCAAAACTTTGTTGTTAGGTTGAAAATTGGGCAGCTCCCAGACTTCAGTTTCCACCTCTATTAGGAGAGACTTATCCCCAGCTTTGGAGATCATCCCTTCTGTATCCAACTTCGATGTGCTTCAGTATTAGTCTGGTTAATGCTGATATCTGCTGCACACCAAATGCAGATTTGTTTACTGCCTCCGACTGTATCCCTCTTCATCATACAAAGCTCTTGCTATATTTTATCCTGCTCCAATTATCAAATACCAGTAGGTTTTGCTAAGAAGCTCTTCCACAAAACTTGGTTGAATATTGGAGTATGTTAGAAAAGAGACCTAACACTTGCTAAACTGCTTTTCTACACGATGAGGTGGTAGGTGATGATGGGCAAAGAAGTTATTTTTTGTGCACTGACTAATCTTTGATAACTTGCCATGTTTAAGCAGTTCATCTCCTTCATAACAAATAGGTAGTGGCTGCTCGTTTGCCAGACTTTCATTAGTAGATTGTGCTAGTTCTGCATTCTTATTTATAAATTTTGAAAGGAAGGCTATATGAGAAGATCAGGACAGGGAGGCAAGAGAGAGCTGCAGGGTATTAGAACAGAAGTCATTGCTTGTAAGCAATCATCTCATTCAGCACACTTCAACGTTTACCAACAATCTGGCAGTATTTTAAATTGAAGAGTTTAAATCTTAAATCTGTTGTGTTGCGTCTTGGGACAAGGGGGTTGTGTTTCCAGCTGCACTTAGAGGAAGGAACTCTGACAAAGCAGATTAGAACTCAGTGGGTGAGTATGGTCAGTCCTGGGCAGTTTACTTGAGTTTATTTACTTGAGGGGATTTGATGGTAACCAGTGTCGTGGCGGGGTGTCAGGTCAGGGATGCTGTTAACCCACACCAGACGGTCTGAACGTGTGGCTGCACTAGTTAGTGCAGCTGTTGGCATCCAGCTGATCCCAGTGCTGTGTTCAGGAAAGGACTGAAGCCTCGCTCCCCATTTGGAGTACTTTAGCATCCTGAGATTTCCCAGAACACTGCTGCAGCTCCATCGCTGTACTCCCTCCCTACCCAAAGGTTTGAAACCTGTCGTGCTGTGGTACTGTGTGGGAGTGGAGGCTCCATATATTATAGGTGTCATCTCTCCAGCTGTGAAAAATGCTCTGATTGATGCACATTCAATTCATACAGACTGAAGGAAGTATTTAAAATACTACTGTCCTTCTGGAGTTATTGTTGCAGATAGACTTTGCTTTCCTTTTTTTTTTTTTTTTTTTTTGAAGGGGAGGACACTGCCTTCTATCTGCAGTGTCTGTTGATAGCCTATAAAGAGTGCTAGTGTCTTCTCCCAGCAGTCTTTTGTCATTTGGGCCATTCTTGTGAGAAGGTCTGTTGTGAATGGCAGGAGTCCATGGCTGCAGGAACAGGCAGAGCGGTTTCAGCAGAAGCAGGAAGGGCTCCTGGTGCTTTGCTTTTGTTGACTGTCTTATCAGTAAGCTCTCACCCTGCTCCATGCCAATTGGAGATCAATCTAAACAACCTGTAGAGGTTATTAATCTGCTTACCAGAATATCCATTTTATCCGTTTAAAAAGGAATCTTGGACAAAAAGGGGAATGAACATCCAGATGATTTTAGTAAGTAAAGCTGCCCGAGGCAATGTCTTTCCTTAGTTTTTAACTTTGTTCTTTCTCTAAAGTTGCAAGTTTAAAGCCAGTTCTGCATTTAGATATTAAGCATAACTTTCCGTGCAATGGCTGGAAGTTGCACCGCCCTGATGGCAAAATTTGATATGAATCTGCTAAACTGGTGTGTTACACTCTGGGAGGAGCCCCTTTCCACGTGTTTTGTTGTAATGATGCTGCAAATGGGTCCCGAGTACGGGATTGCTTTAGTTTTTGCCTGAAGTACTTTCTGAAGTGAGGCCTGAAGTTACAGTTAGGGTTTCTTTTTGTTTGTTTGTTCTTTCCCAGCATTTCTTCCTCACCGTTAGCAGTTAGGCTGTGAAAAGCATGAGCTTGCTTTTCTGCAGAGTGATTGCTGCTAATTTATACTGGTGCAAGCGAGATCATCATTCTTTCATGAGTGAGGAGGCTCCCTGATTTATGTTGTGTCATCTCCGTGCTCTGGTTTTACCTAATTAATAGAATTCCACAACAGATTATTAATCATTAAGACTTTGGTTTCATTGTGTGTATTAAAGAATCAATATTGTTGGACGTTGCCTGCCTTGAAAAGCTTCTTAGCCATTAGTGCCGCTTTTCTGAGGCATTTTGGTGCATTTATCTTCTAGACTGACTTACGTTCCTACCTTATTCCTTCTCTATCAACTCAGTACTCCTCAAATGCTTTTCCAGGGCCTGAGTTGTATCCAGTCTGCTTTCCTGGAGACTCATCCTTTGAAGTGCCATCTCATCAGTAACAAATCCTGTTTGGTCCAGTCTGTCCTTTAAGCTTATAAAATAGTAATATTGCTGAACCTTATTCTGCTGGAGTTTGCACTCCATATTTGCATTAAAGAGGGAATGGTGGACTCGAAGCTGGAAATAATGTGTGATGAAGACAATATTGAGTTGCCTATTCTGCTCCCTATTAAAAGCCTGGGGTTTGGGGTGACAAAGTTGGCTGAAGTACAGGATTCCCCCCTTTGCTGACCCGTTGCTTGTTCCCTGTCCAATGTCCGTCGCCTTTGGAAGTATGGAGTGACCCGGGCATGTTCCCTGTGTTTCCTGTCACACTGATGCTGTATGGGAGGAAATTTCACTTACTCCACGTATTCAGCATCTATTGGCACTCCCACATCAACTCTGTCAGGTTTTAGCTGTGTGTTCCCAGAATAAACAATGTTGTTTTTCCAAAGGCTGAATGAGTGAATGGTAATGGAATAAGGACATGGAACCTTCAAATGGGAAATTGTTTAGGCTTTCAGGAAATGTTTGCTATTTTATCTGTGTTCAAGTTGCCCAGTTTCAAAGTCTATTTTTTAGGTGCTGTCTCATTTAATGTAACTGTGGGTTATCGACAGGGCTGTTAGGCAGTGAAGTCAATTCTTTTCACTTGGATTTTTCTGATTCCTTTATTATAAACCTTGAGAAAATTAAACTGTCATTTGATGCACTGGCCACCAGGTGTCTTCTTTGAATATTTTTAATAACTTGCTCTGGTTAAAACAGGCCCCCTGCAGTAAGAAGTGTCTTGGAAATGAGCAAAAGCTAATGGCAAGAACCAGGGTCAGAAGTGACAACCATGAATTTCAGGAATAGTAGCTGTCAAATCTTTTTAGTTACTTTTGGAGCCTATAATCTTTCTGAGCTAGCTTGCTGATGAAAAAGAGGTTGGTAGGTGATGTTTGCTTTTGCTGTTAATGGGAAAAATCTTGCTCCCTCATCTCCCCAACCTTCATTTCATCCCACTCTTCTTTTTTTAAAACAACAGAAATAGTTTTCAGTGCTGTATTCCTTTTCATTTCTTGCTGTCTTCTGTGGTTGATCTCATTCCCCCACCTCTTTCGTTATGCCGCACTGACTTCTTAAAATTATATACTTTATTTTTTGGTATTAAATTGTGTGGTCCTCTCAGTATAGAAATTGATTCTGCAAATCCCCTTGTAGCATTGCGTCCAGCATTTCTAAACACATGAGCTTTTCCTGGCAAGGATGCCCAGGGAATAACTGAAAACAATATTCAGGCTGTTACAGCTATTTACACAGTTGGTGTTGTCTGACTGTCAGAGTTGCCATCACGAACCTAATTGTGGACTTAAACTTTTATGAAGTCATAACAATGCTAACAAAAGCAAAGCTGTAATCTAGTAATACTCTATTTTACTCAAATCTCTTTTGGGTGGGATAATTTTATAATAATGAAGGTGATTTAGTGCATCTAGCAAAATAGTTTAAGCCATAAAGATGTATGCTTGAATGGGTTTTTATTATTTTTATTAGCTCTAAGCTCTCTTCATATCCTCTGTAAATCTGACAACACATAATGTAGGTACATTCTAGTTTAGCCAGAATAACTGGATCAGCTCTTAGAGCTATTGTTGTCTGGCTACACCTAATGTTTGCAAATAACTTAGGAAAGCTCAACTGAAAAATTCTGAATTAATATCAAGCTGTTATTTCTTCTTAAATATATTTAACTTGATGGATAAGGAGATGCATTTAAAATTCTTTGCAATCAACCTTTTACTTTTTTTAAGACTACTGATGGTTTACATTAAATACATTTGCTCTATACATATTTTTTCCCCCCAAATATGCGGCTATTTAATACAAAATAGATGCCCTTTACTGGAAATAAACTGGAGGGAAGACAAAGCTATTCCCATCATTTGATACTGTTGATGTTCACATAGAAGCTGCTATTTCTCTGGCTTCTGTGGATTCTCTGTTATGTCTAAATAGTGCCTCCCACACAGAGCTTTGGATGTCAAGGTGCTATCATGTTTCAAGTATTAAGTAGTAATTATTATTACTAGGTGATCACATAAGACAGTGTAAGTGTTGCTCAACCTTTCATGTTCCATGTCATTGGGAAAAACATCTGTTGGGAAAACTTCTGTCTCGTCAGACTTCGCTGCAAGAATTACTAGTGCTTTTCACTTTGCTCTTGCTAGAGGGTGGGTAGGCAGCGAGGCTTTGCACGGTGACAGGTACAGCACCCGATGGTCCTGTGGCTTGTGTTGCACTCAAAGTACAACTTGGAGATGTATTCCAGGAGTTGATTCTGGACCCGCTGCAGGGATGGCTCTGGAGGGGGCCCAATCCTACAGGGTTGGGTTAGCAAAATGCACAGTGCTCATAACATCCCTTAAAGGAGTAGGTGACGGTTTTGAGCCGAACAGAAGGACGGATTAGAAAAATAAAGATTGGGTTTCTGGAGGCAGATGCTAGTTTTAAATGCTAATCTAATCATTTTGGTCACTGCAGTTTTGCCTCTGCAAAGCGAAGGTGCTGCATTGACTCTTCGTTGCTGCAGTGTTCATCAGGAGACCTCTCCTGAGAATAATTGCAAATTTCACTGAACAGGAGCGTGGCTTTGTAATTGTGACTAAAAACACAGGGTTCGAGGAACATTAAATGAAAATAGTTATCAGTGCTGCATTCAGTATCCGGTGAGGATTCAAAGAACCATGAAACGTTAATATGAAATATTTGCATTCTGCTCACTGGAATAAGGAGCACAAATCCAGTGAGTTGTTTTTGATCTAATTTGATAACTTGGGTTACTTTTCCCAAAAAAGTGAATGTTACAGTGTGTTGTCCGAGTTCACATCATTGAGTCCTGCAAAACTACAGTGGCATTAAGAAGAACCTGAAGGTGAAAGGCGCAGACACCAGTGGAGCAGATGCTCTCCAGCTCAGACGTCTCCTTCACCTAATGTTCCCAAATTAGGAAGCGGTGGGCTTCAGCCACGCTTCAGAACCCGATGATCTGGAGCCCCTGGTATGAGATACGTTTCGTGGCCACCAGATAGGCTTGAATCACCCGGCGTCGAGGGTGGCTCATCACTCTGCTCTTGGTGAGTCACAGCAGCACTGGCGGGATGCTGTCTGCTGGCTGATAAAGGGTGGATGTTGTGGCTGAAATGGGGAGATCGCTGGTGATGCCACACGCAGATACCATGTGGTATCTGAAGGGCTTGGTTAGGCTGAAGTATTTCGGCTGTTCTACCTTTAAATTAGTTTAAATAGCTCCATGGATGTCACCGTTTTTAAATTTCAGAATTAGAAGGACGGCAGCTCTTCTGTGGTTATGAGGCTTTCATCTGCTGAAGTTGTATTTCAGAAAGTTGATGTGCTGCTTGTGAAATGCTCCCCTAAGGCAAATCAAGCCCTTTGGGGAGAGGGACTGAGGGCTGGAGCGAATCAGACAGGCATTTTACATTTCAATTATTGATGTAGTACTTTTTATGATTCTCAAATTGGAATTGCTAGCAGCTGAATTTTAAAAATGTACTAGTTCTAAAATTTTTAGAAGTAAAACTAACCCCATGCTAGGAAAGGTGCTCTCTTCTACCTTGGAGACCTCTTTCCTGCAGTCTTACACAATCACGCTTGGATCCGAGTTCTCTTGATCCTTGCTTTGGTGTGTGGATACTGTGGTCGCACTCGCAGCAGCCCCCGAGGAGGTACCCATTTGTGCAGCCTCCATAAGGGATGAGTCCCTGAGAGCTCTGCAGCCTCCTCTGGAGAAGAAGGTCTTATTTAAGGGGAGATGCATTGGAACAGGTAATTGTAGACTGCATTCCTGACTTAAGAAGTCAGAACCTTAAAATGGATATAAATATGCAGTACTATTAAAAATTATTATCACAATGGTGCTGAATACCAAGCTGAACAAATGGGTTTCTTTAGATTACAACAAATCAGAAGAGAGGAGACCGGGTGCTTTCCCTTGCTTCTGTCTCTCCATCAAAAAAGTGGTTTTTTTTAAAAAAAATATTTATCTCGGAGTGTAATACTTTAGGCAAGGGAGGTCTGTGGGCAACGTTTTGCGAAGAAGTTCTGTTGGTGCCCCTAAATCCTGATCCCGTTGCTGTGGACCTCCCTGTTTTGTGAAGTGGTGTGAACTCCTGGATGGGAGCTGTGGCCGCTGGTGCTGGCTGCTGCCTGGATTCATCCCTTTGCCCCGAGTGAGCTCTTGAGTACAAATCACCGGTCCTGACTCTCGGTGGGGGATGCTAACGTGTCGATCCGAGCATCCTGGGTTTGCTGCTGTGGTGAGAGAATTCCTTTTAGCCAGGGATTGTACCTGGGTTGTTTGATGAAAGGTCTGGCTGAAGGCTCTGACCTCGCCGGGGGCTGCCCTGGGGGTGTTTTATGAGACGCACAAGTAAAAGCAGATAAGGAGGACGTGGGGAGGAGGATGATGGAAATGTGCACGGCTTCTCCCGGGTTCTTCTGCCGCTTCCTGCCGCGGGGGTGGTTGTGAGCCAGCCTGGATGACAGAGCTCCTGTTATTTTGAAACGTAGTGTACCACAGATAGACCGCAACAAGGACCTTCGTTCCTACTTTCCCTTATCCCACCTACGCTTCTCCTCCCACATCTGGCTCTTGCACACAGTAGAAACGAAAACTCTTGCTACCAAACCAAATAAAAAACAAGAAAAAAAGCAGCTATTTCTTTGTGCCTGGCATCAGCTAGTGTTATGTTTGAAAGAATAATTGAGATTTTTTTTTAATTTTTTTTTTCCCAATCACTTCCCCTCAGTGCGAGGATTGTCCTTGGATAAGCAAAATGTATATTTTCACGCTGGGTAATTGAGGTTTGTGTAGGTAGTGATTCCAGGGGTGTGCCAGCGCCGAGGCAAATGAAATGCTGGATTCTACCTTGTAGCAGGGAACAGCAGTGGCACATCACTAGTAGTTAACAAATACCTGCTTGGTTTGTTCATAAGTCAAAAAAAACCAAAACCCAGATCCTTTGTGTTCTTTATCATCATAAAGCTGCAACTTTTTGCTCTTTAAGTCCGTGTAAATTTGTAATAGGGCTCCTTCATAGGAGTGTTAGAGGGTTAAGAAGAAGGTGGAAGTGCCTGAATGTACTCGGGGATGGGATAATTTGTGTTTGCTGGTTTAAAGTAAAAATAGTGCTGATCAGAGTGCTATGCACAGTCATGTTGCTTTGATTTTTCACTGGGCTGTGGGAAGATGAAGCTCTCATTGTACAACGCTCTCTGATAGTCACCTGTCCTTTGCAGATTTGTGCAGTATGTCCCCTGACATTTCACACACAGCGTTTGCTGCTCACCTTCTGTCTTCCAGTGTCCTAAAGCTGATTTTTATTTGGCTTTGTTTTGATTTTTTTTCTTTTGTTTTTGTATCTCTACCAAATTGTTGCTTTTCCTCTTGCAGAAGCAACTGTCCATCTTCAAATTGGATGCCCTTGCGGGTTGGCTGATTGCTTTGTGTTCTGCCAGACTATGGAAATCCTGCTGTTGAGCTGAAGGAACTGAAATCCTTGTTTAGAAAAGAAAATCATAATTTGTTACTGCCTGCTAGAAAAGCTGTTGGCCTGCGCTTGCAGGTGACCCACCAAGGATTTAAGAAAGAAAAATTGGATTTTATCCTCTTTTTGTCTGGTTTTAAGATGGTGAAAGCTGGCATGAAAATTGGTGATTTTCTGAGAGGGGTTTTGTCTGCCCTAAGCAGCAAAAAAAGATCAAACCTAATCTTGTTTTTCTTGGGTCAACTTTTACACTCTTGGATACGTTAGGTTGCTATTGAAAATAGTGTTTCTTGCTTTCTGTCCCTTTATGTAAAGGGAAATCGATGCCTTGCCCACTCAATTTGCTATTTTGACATCTTCTTTCTATAGTTGTGCGTAGTCGTTCCTTCCTGCTGCACTTTGGGAAGATGGTGCTCAGAGTCTGGTGGTGTCCTCTGTGGGGCAGCTGTACTTGAACCACCGGTGGCACCTGGGCAAGGTGACGTGCAGGTGTCCCTGCAGGTGTCCCTGCTCTCCTCTGCCACCGCAGCCTGCACCTCCTGATCTATTCCTCCCAGCACGAGAGTGTTGCAGTCTCAGATTGCTGCTTCTCTAACTAAACTTCATAGAACTCATGAATAGTCTGATTTTAGCCGATGCTTTGGCAGTCTCTAACGTGCAAAATACCACCTCTGACTGCTTAGTGGAAACAAAAAATCAGACCCGTTCTTGGGAAACTTGTTTTTCAACTTTCTTGATGAGGCTCATCAAAGCTTTTACCCAAACTCATCTGTATGAGTGGATCATACTGTCTGAGTGAAGCCTGAAGGATGGCATGGACAGAAGGCTATTGTGCATTTATAATAAAAAGCTTTGTTTTGAAAACCTGTATTTTTCTCTTAGCTTGTGATTACACAGGCTGGGTCTTTGATTTCCACTTTGTTTTTGCTGGTTGCTGAGCTCTGACTGGGGGCTTGCAGGGAGGCTGGAGGTGTGATTGTGGTGCTTTGGTGCAGGACAGGGACTCACAGCTTCCTGGCAGGCACTTTCCTGCTCATCCAGCCTGCTGATTTTCATTTATTTTAACAAACAATAGCAGAAATTGAAGAAACAACACATAGGTCCACGTCTTGATTATTTCCCTTCTTCTATCAGCCCTGACCAAAACAGTGATGGGAAAGAAAAAACATAATTGTAGCAAAATGTTATGCATCTCCTTCATACTAGAAACCCTGTACTTTAGGAAAGATTGTCTTGCTGGACTCAACAGTCCAGAAACATTGCCCTTCCATTTTTACCACATTGTCCCTTTCCTGCAAATAATACTGTCATAAGATGCTGTCTGAACTAATGCCTTTTTTTTCTATATATATGTATATGAATGGTTGTCTTTCTAGTGTCGTAAAATAATCTGTCCAGCTGAGATGGAGTTCCTCACTCAGCATCCCTGTTCAAAGGAGTCAGGTGAAGGATACAGAAAGCTAAAAGCCGGGATGAGGCCATCTTGCTTTTGTGATCCTTCGGGCTTTGAGATTTTGGTTCATAGCACTTGGTATTTTATTTTTTTTTTTACCTGATGTCTGGGGACATTTTATCATCCTCCTCTTTCCTGTTCCAAGCAATTACCATTTATTTTATCTTCAAGCAGCAGCTTGTGGCAATAAATTTTAGGAAATTCCTTCCCGCCCTTTATTAAGCCCTACATAATAGCTTCCGCTACTCACTCATACGTTCATTAAGAAGAATTAAACGAGTGCTGGCGGCCATTAGCAGAGCATTTAATAACCTCTCTATGGGAAGGTGCAGCAGATTGGAATAAATGAACAGGAGCAAAAACAAATGAAATAACTTTATAGAATATGCTCAGCTATTTTTGTTCTTAAAAACATTCCTTATTTACATGAATGTAGCACTTTAAAAGGTGCTGGTTTGAGACCCCGACAGAAGAGGTCCCAGTTCAGAACATCCACCGGCAGAGACGGTGAGCACTTGGCTCTGGTACCCAGTGGATGGGCTGTAGGCTTTTTAGGGAAAGAAAGGCTACTTTAGGTTTCCTGCCTGCTTCCCCAGCTGCTGATGCCATCAGCAAGGCTGCTGGCTGGGCTTTCGGATTGCAATGAGGACATCTGGCTTGGAGGAACTGGGCCATAACTAATAGCTCGTCTCCTGTGGTACCAGCCACACCACAGTTTTCAGATGCTGGTGATGGGTGATCCCTGCCAGGCTGGGTTACCTGAACCACTGAGACCCGTTACCAGTAAGCAAATCACACCCCTCCATCAGTTCTTCTCTTCTAAAGAAGATTCCCTGTCAGCCCACTTCTGCTGTAAGAGGGATCGGAGCCTGAATCCCCCTAAACGGCTTTTCTAAACTGAAGATAATTTAGCAGGTATCATGGCAAGCAGTTTCCTTGGGAGATTTGAACTGGCAAAGCACTGGGACTACTGATAGACCCAGAGTGGCTGGAGAGCATTGCCAGGAGCTGTAGTCTCTTCTGCGTGTGAACTGTGATCATGTGAATTGTGTTTCACGCCGGTGTCAGTCGTGCACACACACGGGACTCCCAGTGTCACAGTGAGCGTGTCCCAGCCCGGCTCAGTCGCCTTTAGTGCTCGAGCATCCAACTCTGCTGGGTATTACCACACTGCGAAGCTTCAGACTAGCTTTTACTTGAAAAATTGCAAAATTCCAATAAATAAAAAATATGGACACGTCAGAGTAGTAGTTTTCATGGCTAGCACTTCATACAGAGACGCTGACAGCCTTGATTTCCTTTCACTGTTGCCTGTTTTAGAGGTAAAAGTACCGTGATTCAAATGCAATTCGGGTATTGTTGGTGACACATTTCTGTTGAGATTTTTGTGGTGTATGTGTGGTGGCTTTTTTTTTTCTGTAGTCATTTCTGAGCTCGTTTGAGGAGCTCAATGAGTTGAAAACAATGACATAGTAATTGCTGTTGCTGAACCAAAGATGCGGTTTAAGACTTTTACCTGGATCACTACATTTGATTGATATTTTAATTTGTTTTTTTGGCAGATGAAAGATAAGGAGAATCGGTCTGCAGTTGGAAATAATTGCACTGGAGAATTCCTAATATTTGTTTTAATTATTATTTTTTTCCCTCCTTCCCAGTACATGTACAAGTTTTCTGTTTTAAATTCTTCATTATATTTTAAGTATGTGGATGCAGTGAATCTGCACAAACCATCTCAATACGTGACATGCTGCTAATACACTCAGAATATCTTATTCTAGTCTCTGTGCCTGATAATAGCTTTCAGACACGGTGTAGATAACATTGGAGATGGTGTGGACATTTGTTTTTAATGTACAAATGTATATGTGACCTGGCGATTTGCGTTGTTTTTTAAACAGCCTTTAAATCACCTTTCACATAAGGGAGGAAGTAACTGGGAAAGGGGGAGATTTTGGTGGAGGAGGTTGGTTTTGGATCTCTGTCGTGCTGTGATACGTGGACAGCAAAGTGTTACTTTGAGCAGAAATGAGCCCGCAGCTCAGGGGAGGAGCGGGCTGAAGCCCTGGTGATGAGCTAATGTATCCTTATGGGGTCATTTCCCTGCTAATAAATAGCAGCGTTGGTAATTCTTGCTCTTTTCTTGCAAGTTTTCAGTGTTTCACAGTTGAGCTCTGGCTTCTGAAGGCAGGCAGTATAAAATGAGAGATTACAAGCAACCAAGGAGCAGCCCTACCTCCATCTCCAGTTTTCCCCCCATCGCTTCCCCTGTGGTGTGAGTTGGTGGCACTGGAGCAGACCTTTCTCCATTTTCATTATGCTGGAAGCTTTTGTCCTTTGGATTTGAGAAACTTGGTTAAAAGCACAATGCAAATTGCAAATGGTTGCCCTGATGCTAACAAAAGCTAAAAATTGTAATAATATCTTTATGGGTTGAAACAATTCCCGGGTCCTTTCCTCCTCTCCAGTAGGAGAAGCCATTCAGTGCTCTGACATTTGATCGGGAGCTCCGGCAGCCGCGGAGGCGAGCGGCAGCTTGCTAATGGGTTTCTGATTGTTCTCCTGGTCCATTCTCCTCTTGATGAATGGTGCGGAGTGGCCTAGCTCTCACAGTCTGGGGAACTGATAAAAACACTTCACCATCATGTCATTACGTTTCTCCGGGAGAGGAGAAGAGCAGATTTCCTCTGCTGTCCCCATGGCTTGCTATCCGGCTCAATTAGAGAGAGAGGAGCAGCCTCCCTATTTGAAGCTGAAATTAGTTTTATGGCTTATATTAGGTCTTTCCTGGGCAGCTGGCAGAATCACGCATTCTGGGGGTGCTTGAGCGGGTTTTCCTGCCGCTGTTTCCATGTGTGAATGCCTTAAAACACTGATGTTGTACAGCCAAGTGCTGTTGGGTTTTTTGTGGGGAGGTGTGTGTTGTGGGGTGTCCAGGTGCCTCCTGGACAAAACACCTTTTGATGCCAGACCTTTGTTTCAGGTGGCTGTAGCCACATCTGCCCGGGGTCCACACGCAGAGTCCCTCTGCAGAACCACCTTCAATAGGGTCATTATACAGGGAGCTCTTAAATGTGCTGCGACTGTTGGTTTAATAACTCGGGTTATATGGGCTTGAGATGCCCATTCTAGGACTTCTGGGTGCTAATGGGAAAAGTCAGGATGGTCTTTTTATTTCAATTGTTATGGGATAATGAGCATCTTGAGAAGAGCCTTAATCTTAGGAATGATTCATTAGAATATTTTTATCAACTTAAAACCAGCATTTGCAGCCCGTTTACTATCCCTAATAACTTGAACCAGCTCATTCCTTCCCCTTGAAGGATTGATTCCCTTCCCGCTACTCCCAGTGAGCTGTGGAAGTGAATTTCAGGCTTTGTAATTAAGATATCTCGACTGATTTCTGATTTGTCAACATGACTAACATGTTATGCACTACGTCTCCTTTTGCTGCTACGCTCTTGTGCACGGAGCATTTTGGGGGCTCAGTGGGTGTAAATCAGCAGTGTGCCAGCCTGAGGGCTCCATTGCTGGAGTGATGTCAGAGCTCAGCTCGGTGAGATCCCCCCCCCGGGCTGTGCACCCACCATTTCTGTTTTCTGTAAAAACTCCAGGCTAATTTAGGCATGGCTTTTGAGCTTGGTGAAGATCGCTGGTGATAAACTGTGGTGTAACAGACCTACAGAATAAACATTAATAATGCCTTGCGATGTGTTTTATTCCCAGGCATCTGAGAAATACCCACTGAGTGATTTATCTTCTACTCCAGTAGATACATCTTCTTCCCCTCCCAGCTTTAGAAAAAAAATAACTAATGAATTGTTGGCTTAGTGCTGGTTTGTGGCTTAAAAGTTCAGGCTGTGCATTTCTTTCCATCACAATCTCATTATATTCCGCAGTTACCTCTGTTGGCCTGCTTCAGATAAACAGTATGAACTTGTATTAAACCCCAAACCCTACACACGCGGGCTGTGCTGTCTTTCCCTTGCACGGAGAAGTTGTACCAAGGTGAAGTCCTTCCCTTGCCTCCAGGGAGAGCTCAGGAACACCCTGAGCTCGGTGGGTTTCCAGAAGCAATTATTTATTGGACTCGTCTCCTTGTGAGGAGAGCATCGTTTGCTCAGCACACGCTGTCTTTTGGTAGGATTTTGCAATGATCCTTCTGTAGCTGTAAGAAGCTTTTAAGCAAGATCCTCCTGCTTCTCTAGAAAGGAGAAGGCCAGTTTATCTTCCTCTCTTGCTGTTATTTACTTGTTTTGACTGGTATCCTTGCCGTTCCCGTTTTTTTTCCTATTTTCATGATCTTCCTGCCTCTTTGTTCAATTTCTAGTCACTTCAGAAAACACAAACCAGCCTGATTTCCTGCAAACCTAGTGTGTCTCGTGGATCAGTTTCAAAGTCATCGAATCTGGCCCTCCTGAGCGCTGGGCACAGGAGGGCTAATGTTCAGGAGGTAATATCTGAGGGTGTCATGTTGCCCAGTCCTGTCCCTGCTGAGACAGGCAGCTGGAGCTCTCCTCTCAGCTCTTTTGTTTGACTCCTCAATAAAAGCAAGTTGATTATTTTAACTTGTAATAGTTATACCCCTGCCCTGCAGACAGGCTAATACCAGACAGCTCTACAAGCTTCCATTATCTCTTCATTCATAGTGCAGAAAATGTGAAAAAACGAGCTGCTTTTTCCTGTGGATCCATAACACTTTGGTTTAATAACTGGTTTGGGGCCTTGTTTGCTGTTTGAACTACAGCCATTTGGGTTTTTTCTTTTTTTTTTGAAAGGATGCCAGCAAAACGACATATTCAAATGTTTCCAAACTTTCCTGGTTACGTAGGAAATAAACACTGTGCCAGAACCACCAGGAATCTTTCTTATCATACGTGGATTTTTTTTTTTTTCTTTTTCCTTGATTACAGTCTTGCTGAAAGGCAGTGTTTAGGTAAACATTCTTCTTTGTATTCCCTGGGATGGGCTGTCAGTTTGTTAGATTTCCAGCAGTCCTGTTTATTCACGTGTGCCTTTGGAAGAGTCGGGACGCAGCAGGTCATTTTCTGCCTTTGTTCACTGCTAAGCAATTAGAAAATAATTTATGGCTTTGTTTCTGCTTTCGAATCCCTTAAGAAAATGATGACATATTCTTAACAAAAGAACTACGGCACCGAGACTTCTGCATGAGAGAGAAGCTGTTCCTCATCTGCGTTAGCACAGCACTGGGGCAATCTGCTGCTGATTGGGCCCTTTGGCTGTTACTTAAAATTAAATGAATAATGAATTTTCCCATTCAGCCAGAACCAGGTAAGTGGTAGAAGTGATGTACGTGGTAGATCCCTGCCTGGGAGCAGCAATGTGACTAAAAAATCGAATGCAGTGTTGAGCACGAGTGTTTGTGAGTACTTTAGGGCACATCTGCCCCCCTCTAACAGGTAGTTGCTGCCTGTAACAAAGCAATTGAAGTTTTATCCTAACCCAGTAAGACATTTGTTTTGCAGGTATGGAATTAGTGCCTAGGTTTATTGATTATCCATAGCATGGTCTTCAGCTCTTTAACCTGTTGAAGGTTAATTAAAAAAAGGAATGTCCAACAAAGTGACTTTGTTGTTAATCTGAGTATGACTGGGCAGAAGTAAGAAGTGCTTTGTGTGCTGAAATTGGTTTATAAGCCTTTTTGAGATTGCCTTCCCTCCGCCCCCTGCTCTATGCCTGGCATTTTTTTCCCAGCTTGACATAAATATTTGGCTAAGGCTAAGGGGATGAACAGAATTACATACTATCAGCAGAATTAGAGGGGGGAAAAAAACTTCTTCTGCCAATCACATCATGCACTGGGTAGAGCAAAGACTTGACTTAATGCATCTTATTGTACTTGGCATATGCTAAGCAGGATGAAGATGCAGTGGGTGCAGGTCATCGCCCACTGCTGGTTTCCCAGGCTTTGGGAGAGCCCTCCATCCAGGAGTTTCAGCGAACCCCAGGCTGGAACGAGCGGCATGTGTCGGTACCCGCTCCGCAATGTGACCTCTGCTGCATTCCCCAGGCTCATTCCTGGCATAACTTGGCTTCTCCATCCCCACCCCCTGTCCTGGCTGGTTCATGGTCAGGCTGGAGAACCATGGTAACCCCAGCAGCATGACTGCTTCATGGTAGAGCCAGAATGGAGGCACACTTAACTGTTTGCTCGAAGGCTCCAAGTCTGAGCCCACCGAGGCATGACAGAAATGCTGTGACAGGAAGGGCTGGCACCTAGAAAAGGCTCTCATCCTGTCATTTGTGTGTACCAGCTGTGCTACACCTGACAGCCAGCATTGCTATCCCAGTGACATACAGCTCACAGAGCAGGAGAGGTGAAGAACAACCTGAAAATGGCCTGGCTGAAGCAATGACTGACATTAAATTTTATTTATGTGGAAAAAAAAATAGCTAAATGTACCTTTGTTGGCTTGCCAAGCTTTAGATCTGTGCAACCTCAATGTGGGAAGATGCTTGTCCTTGTTAAGGGTAAGGTAACCTCCTCTGAAGTAATTTAAACAGAAAAAAAGAAACTCATAGTGCTGGAGTAAGTGTCAGATAATGGGTTGTCTTTACGTGCGACCTTTGGGTTATAGCAAAATGTCTAAGGGGAAAGACCTTTTGCCTTGGGTTTTCTTCTAGAGTGTACTCATCAGCCTGAGAACAGCTGCTGGTATGAGACATAATTAAGTTTTAATTGGAGATGTCCATTAGGAGGATAGAGTGGGTAACACCAGGAAAAAATAGAGAGAACAAACTATGAAGGTTTAAAAGAAGAAGAAAGTTTAAAGAAGAATAAACTGAGAAATGGAAGCTGCTACAGTGGAAGAGCCAAAGGGCATTAGAAGAGCTGAGCTGGCAGATCAGATCTCAGAAGTACAATTGCCTGAATTATTCTGGGATAGAAGAGAAGAGGAATTGAGGAACATCAGGGCATGAATTTGAAGAGTTTGGAAGTGAAAAGAGTGTTTTTTGGGTGACAGAAGTGTAAATGGAAAAGGGCAGGAGGCCTGTTGGGGTGAAGTGACAAGTGGGAAAGTGGTTTGCTGGAGCGCCCTGCAGTGCTGGGAGGATGGATGGTAATGCTCGTGCCCCCATGAATGAGAGTGGGTGGTGAATTACTAGCAAAAAATGCCTTTTCTCCAAAATATCATTGTTAATCTCTCTTAGTGTCAGTGCTGTGCTTAAATAGAAGTTTACAGCCCTTGCTTTTGTCATGTCAGATTTTAAAGAGGTTTTGTTTATGTCAAGTGTATTTGCAGTGGCGCAAGGGAGGTAAATTGCTCTTCAAGTGGTTTGTGTCCCTGGTGCTGCTCTGGGCAAACAAAACCAAACCCCACAAATCAAAACCCCCCGATCAATCAAAAAAAACCAAAACACACTCCTGGGCCCTGCTTAGCAGACCAGTTTGTCCTGGTGGAGCTGTAGGAGTGGGAAAACCTGAGTGAACTCTCCTTTATCTTCCTTGTAGCTCTGCAGAAACCGAGGTGTTGAGAAGTGTGATGGCTTGTCCTTGGGTAGTCCATGTGGGTAGTCCAGAGTGGAACAAACTGAAGTCTGGTGGCCTTGTGGACTGCCTAGGATGTTTTGCCCTATAAGTTCTAGCCAAAATGAAAATAGTTCTCTTAAACAAAATATTTAGGCAGACTCTATTTAAACATCCCCTGGAGTTTCCTTTCTCTTAAATTGCATGACAAAATACGTTTGCAAATTCTGCTGTTGAAAGTGGAAAACTTAACGTTAGCAGTTTCCATTGAATTTTCTAATTGTGAGCATGTGCATTTGGTGCCTTCAGATTTTCATTGTGCCCTTTAGCAGAGTTGCTTCAAACTCTTTATGGAGGGAAATGCCTTTTCCTAAGAATTGGCAAATGTTTGAAATATTGAGAACAGATTTAGTATCTTTTGATGAGAAGGTTAGCCTGGTGCTTAGAGCAAAGTCCTGGGAGCTGTAAAAGTGCAGGGCTATTACGCTCGCGGAGCCAACTGACTTTCCTCTCTGTGTGACCTCCAGCAAGTCCTCAGACCTCTTTGCATATCATTCAACCCAGCTGGAAAACCTAAGTAAACAGCAGGAACCATGCTGAAAGCCAGAAGCCTCGACTGACTGACTTATTCTGGGGAGATGAAATAAGTCATGACTTAGAATCAGGTAAACAACATGTAGATTGGACTGTTTTAAAGAGAAAATAATTCTGTAAATAGCCAAGCCATCTTTAATTTCACTTACTTTGAGTGGGTGAAGTGATTGCTCTGTCCTACTTTACAGCAAAGGAAAAAAACCACAACTGTACTTGCAGTTTCCCTTTTCATCAGACTGTTTACAGAGTCTGTAGAAATCAAGTTAATCAATATTTCTATTAGACACATGCTTGGGCCCCATGCCACAAGCACTCATTTTTAAACCCTTCAATCTTGTATCATTTATGGAGATTGTATTGTCAGAAATACTGCTGTAAATAATTTATTTTGCTGCCAGTGCTTTTCTAAAGGTCTCTAGGCGTGATGCAAGATTTCCTCCTGGAGCTGTAAAGCTTCCAGATCAGTTTGCGATGGCAAAGAGATTTTTTTCTAATTTTTTTTTGAGAGAGGGAGAGAGAAGTAGCTGGTGGGAATGATTGGTTATTTCAGGGAGTGGCTGGCAGCTGTTTCTTTCACATTGTTATTGTAATCTAGAGTTAGAGCAATTAGTAAGTGAAATTATTGCCGTCTCGTTGCTTCATGGGTTGTGTGGAATGAGTCAAGTGTGTGGAGGCTCCGCTTTACATATCTCATGATTTCCTCTCTCAAGTGACACCGTCTCTAACTAGACTGGCAGCTGCAGGAGACGTGTGGCACTGTCTTCTCTTTGTATCGCTCGGTGCAAAGCCTTCGTGGGCTGCCTTGGGTCCCCTCTCCTCTAGGCAGCCAGTGAACGCTTCTCCTCAACCATCCAGACCGACTCCAGCTGGGTTTTCCGGCCTTCAAGAGAGGATTGAAATCTGTCAAATTTCTGTAACTTCTCAGAGACTAGAAACTTTGAAGAGAAAACCCTATAGCAGGCCTAAATAAACATCAGCTGTGTACTGGGAGGCTCGCAAGAAATTTACTCTTGAAAATCTTCCCAGATCTTTAACACTGTTGGATTTCTGAGTAATGAGTAGAGAGAGCAAAGATAATTCCATGTAAACTAACTTGGTTTACTCCCCAAGCAAATTAGAAGGCAAGTTATCTAACAGGAAAGCAGGCACAGGTAGCCTAAATTATCTCCACAAGCTTCATTTGCTGAAAGTTTAGACCTGGAGAGCTGCTTTAGCTCTAGCTCTGGTATCTCAAAGCTCGTTCTAAAGCACTGACAGCCAATTGTCCAGGGGTTACTTGGGGATCAGGTGCTCCATCGGGGCGTCCCGCTGGCCTGCATCCAGCAATGACCTGCAAAGATTGGCTGTTGCTGATGTAAATCTTAGAGATTCCTGGAAATGCCCTTCTCTGTCCTTACCTTCAGTGATGTGTAGAGAAATCAACTTCAAGCGAATTAAGACTGTAGGCAATTTAAGAGAGAAATGTGGTTTTTTGCTGGGCAGGGATAACAAAGAGCACAGCCTGGCTGCTGTTGGATTACAGATGGCCATTTACAGGTATGGGATGGAACCAACGAATCCTGTGCTTCCTATCTGCATCCTGATGTGGCTGAGGAGCCTCCACCCCTCTGGGTATGATGTTGGTGCCATTTGCTAACAGCTTACCCAGCCAGGCTCCTGCTGGATTAATAGATGAATCCTTAAATGCCTGGTTTGGGTAGATCTATGTATCCTTAAAAATTGCCTTTTTGGGAAAACACTAAGTATAATAGTTAAAAATAACTTATGTTGCTTCGTGTCAGGTGTAAAACAATGCCTTTTGACTCAAGCTGTAGGTTAAAGTGGGAGGCTTTGTCTTCCCTTCTTTTTGTTTTAAACAAGCTGCATCCTTTATTGGCCTCTCCCGTGTCCCTCTATTTAGCCCCCACGGTGGCTGTTTCATAAGGAACAGTATCATCAGACTTTGTTGTTGATGACTTTCATGTTTGAAAGGAATGGATCAGAAACTGAATTTATCCCTTTCTATACTGAAAGAACAAACCTCGCAGTATTTGGAGTTTCCTTCCGAGACCGTTTTTTTTTTTTTTTTTTTCCCATGGTTTTATTGTGTGACCTCTCCTGACGTTTCTATCGGGGAACACACAGGGTGATGGCTTTTTTTGGTCGAGTTGCCTCAGCTGCTGGTGTGTTTGTGGCTCTGCTTCTCCAAAGGCCGGGCGCTGACCCCGGCGCGGCGGTTCGGAGCTCTGCCACTTGGTGACAGTCTTTCAAAATAAAACCATCAGCGCCCAAATGAGGGTCTGAACTTAGTGACTAGTGTGTGCTTCTCCACAGCAAATCTCGCTGGAAATAAGTACCGATGCACACTAATTTATTTGTCTGTGAAGTAGATGCGTGGATACGTAGGTCTCTGATGCCAATTTGCTCTAAATGCCATGTTACCAGTTCCCATTAAATCACTCCCTGGAACATCGTGTGCTCGTAGGACTGTTTTGTGGAGTAACCAAACACAGTAAATGACAGGTCTCCATCGCTGGAGCATTGCTGAGATGGGTTGTCACCCACATATCCCCATGTTCACACCTTGTGAGCAGCCTCTGAAAGGCTGTTCAGGCCACCTTGCTTCATTTCTCCACAGATGCACAATCCAGGTGCCAGTGAGGTTTTTGCTCATTCGTTAATCTGTAGCTGGTCTTTTTTTAATTGAAGAAAATATATTCTGAGCAGGTTTCCTGGGTGGTGTCTTTCTGTTTGTGTGGTAGCTGGTGCATACCTAATAACTTGCAGCCAAATTTAACCCAGAAATAGAGGGAGAAGCAGGGAAAATTCAGTTGTCAACCTTCCTGCCCAGTAAAAGGCTGTCACTCCAGTGTGTGTGTGGTACTGGGTTAACCACAGTGTGTCTTCCTGAAGCTGAAGGCTAAAAAGTCAGAGGTGTTGGGGGAAGCTCTATGTCTTATGATGAGGAATGAAGAGGCTGTCAGGTGTTTTTTTCCTTTCCAATTTCTCATATCTTTTGTACAGCATGTTGCTCAGCTCCAAACAGCTGCTTTTTCCACGTGGCAGAGCTGGGGCTCTTTATTTGTGGGGGAGAGTACAGATAAAGCTCTGCAGGGCAGGGAGCTTTCCACTCCTTTCCCTTTCCTTCTCACCCCTGTCTCCCTATTTCCCCTCTTCAGTGACCCAGCATATGGGTCCATCCTTAAACTTTGAGATCTTCATGAATGCATCTAGTATAGAGCTATTTTAGTGGATTTCATGCTGCTGGTGCCAGGAGAACCCTTCTAGTAGATACAGTCCTGGAGCAAATTGTTAATCTCAAGAATTCGGGATCAATTTACTGGGGTTCTGAAGTCTGGTGTGCTACAAAGTGAGATAATTTGTGTTGTTTCTATTTGGCATAGAACTGTGCAGCCACACAGTAAAGGGGTTTAGTATCATTTTGTTTTGTTTTTCATTTGCAGCTACATCCCAGGATATAAAACAGACAGGACCAACACCTGGTAAAGACTAGAGTTTCCTCTAGAAGAAAACAGCTGAAGGCAACAGAGAGATTTTGATGTAGGGCCCGCTTTGATTAAAACATAAACATTCCAGTGGCAGTTTCCTTGTTTGATTTTGCTTGTTTCTTAAATTCCCAGGGTAGGAACATTGGTGTTCCTGAGCTCTGTAACCAGGAGCACAGGGCACCCGCTGGCTGGTTGGGTGAGATTTCTCACTTAGCTGGGGGGGGGGGGGGGGGGGGTGGGGGGGGGGGGGGGGGGGGGGGGGGGGGGGGGGGGATGCAGGTGAGCAGGAGAAATCCAGGCTTCTACAAACCGTGAGAGCAATACCCTTACGTTTCCATCTTGCTCAATTCCAGACAAAAAAAGGTTATTCCCAACATTAATACTAAGGGATTCTTGGCTTTTTTTTCAGTCTGAGATGCCCCAGCCTCTCGGTGTGGTGTGACACGGGAGGATGACAGCCTGTCTGAGCTGCCTTTATGTCTCTAGCAGCAGTATATCTTCTGTCTGTCTGCTGTGTTGCTTCAGCTGCTGCTTCCAGACAGTATCCAGAGCTGTTCTGGCTCTTAATGGTTTGGAGAAGACAGATGGGGGAAGAGAGGCAGAAATCCTTCAAGTCCTTATTTTGACATGGCAGCAGTGACAGGTTGGTTTTCATGCCGTATGTTTAAGGTAGGGAACAGTTCCCTGCTGTAAATCTTCTGAGGCAGAGATTAATACTTGGAACTTTGTTACTGAAGGTGTAGGATGCTTTAGAGTTATCCTGGTGAACTCAGAGCTTCCAACCCAAACCTTTCTGTGATTCTATATTTCATAGAGCTGTGGATTAGCAGCACCAAGAGCACAGCCTGGCCCTCTTTCAGTAGGCTGGCATCTAACTTTGGGTTGTGTAACTAATTAGTTTGGGGCACTTGGCACATGAGCACAGTCAGAGGATGATGTATTTGATTATTTAGATGGCTTGATGTGCCAGAGAGCTGAGTTTTCCTTTCCTTTCAATCTTGCCTGTGCTGATCCACTGGAGGAGCAGCTTCTGCAGCTCCAAGCTGGTCTGCTCCAGCTGACCCAAAAGAGCACTCGGTCGTGTCAACACTGGAGACTCACCCCACTTGGAAACCAGGTTGTGAAGGATAACACGATGCCATTTTTCTATTTTTTTCCTGTGTTCTTCCCCTTTGCTGCATTTCCTGAAATATTAATAAGCTGGTTTTGAGTAATTGACATCGGTTTCTAATCAGGGTGTCCGTGAAGCAGCGCTCCATCACTGGCCATGGTGACGTTGTTTGGCACGAGCGGCTGCCAGGTGAGTGAAAGTTGATCTGGAGTTGTGGAGTGAGTGGAAATAATGTGGCCTGGGACATGTGTATGCAATTTGTTCAGATGATTCAAGCGAGAGCCATGGCAACCGAGATAAACAGAGGAAAAGATACTGGAAAACCAGCAGCGGCTTCGTTTTAATAGCACTGCCTTATTCCAGACGGCTCAGATGTTTACTATAAGAGCTCCATCTTCCTGCGTGGCTCTTCCTCCCCACCACCCCCATGGCTTCGCATGCACTTAGTCATGAGATCGGATGGCTTCTTGGGTAAAGCACCGCAGGCCAAATTCCACAGTTTCTACTGGAGCAAAAAGCCATGGGGCTGTCGTCAAATATGGGCTGCAGAATTTCTCTCCCTGTTTGCACATCCGTGATTCAAAGGACCTTAGTAAAAACGCAGCATCTTTGAGTTTCCGGGGGATCAAAATACACTTTCTGAAAGCGTTCCCGATTATTTGGCTAAATGTGATGTCTGAGCTGGGGATGTGCTTTTGGTAGAGATGAAAATACTGGGCAAGCGTGGAGTCTGTGCTGTATAAAGGTAACGTCTGACATGGAAGGAGCGGAGTAAATCACACCGCCGCCGCGCTGCCCTCGTGAAGCTGGAGCGAAGCTGGCTAATCTGTGGCTGTTGAATAACAAACAGCTCTTGAGAAGATCCAGTACGACTTACATGCCAAGGCTCTACCACGTGCTTGGCAGCGGGGCCGTGCTGGTGTGTGGGCTTCTGGGCAACTCAAACCTCAGGCTGGAAGTGGAAACAACCCAAGGAGAGCAGCGGCCGCCCGGTGCCGAGCCGTGGAGAGAGAGGGGTGGGAAGGAGGGACCTGAATTCTGGCTCCGAAAAAATGATCCCCATGGCTGTGCTCGCTGGCGGGGGTTGTGTAACCTTGCAGTTGGGTATGCTTATCCCAAATCCCACCCCCCAGGGGAGCTGAGGGTGATTCACCTCGCTGAATCATAATTCCTGACACTTTTCTAATCGCTGTCCTCGGCGTGTCCTTGCTTCACGGGCTGCAAATCCAGCCTGATGGGGAGAAACAAGCTTTCAAGCAGTTGAAGAGCTGGCCGACTTCCGACGCCAATACACTAATCCTGCCTCAGAGTTCTGTCTTTGTGGCTCGTTTCTTTTCTCTGTTGCTTTAAAAGTGAACCAGGAGACACAGGAATTAAATGTAGTGAGCTGTAGAAATGTGATAAATGCACAGTAATTTGATTGTGAGAAAAAGCATGCTGTGTCTGTAGTTTTCAGTTCACAGTTTAAAACTGAGTGTATTTATATGTTTAGAAAACGTTCTCTTTTTGTCATTAATTGGCAGGATCCTTAGTTCTCTGACGTTCCAAGATATTGCAAATACCAATTTAAAAAAACCTATATCTAAATAAAGTTGTTTGAGTATATTTACACTCTAGAATACGCTTTTAACATATGGTTCAATATGAAACTCCCAGTGTCTATACCGAAGACCCTAAGCCGTATGTGCTTTTTTTTTTTTTTTTGAATGACTGAAAAAAAAGGATTAAAGCTAATTTTGCAAATATCCCCATAGTCATCGTTTTGCAGTAGGACTGGAGCCAGGACACTGCTTGTTGAACTCGGGGTTAACTCACTGCATAAAACCATCTTGTGGGTCTCAGCCCGTAGGTGCTCCAGCTCCTCTGCCTGCTTTTTTCCTGGTGGCTCCCTGTCTGCTCCGTGTCCTTGCTCTGTACCAGCACTGATGGTGCTCTGTGGTGTGAGAAAACAAATGTTTGGTGCTGCCTGTACAGCCCTTGCTTGCCTGGAGCAGCTCTGGTGATGCTCCCCGCATTGAGCCAGGAGTCAGGAACCCTCTGCTGGCAAAAGATTTTGCCCGGGTGTTGCTGTGTAAGTGTGAACGGGTTTGTCTTAAACATTTACCTTAAACTTAGCTTGAGGGGAGTAGGCAGGCTCTCTAGCAAGGAAGCCTTTTTCCTGAAGATGTGTAATATTGATGTTAGCGTAGATGATAAAACAAGACACGTTCATCTTTCTCTCTGAATTTTTTTCTCCTTCATTATTCAGTTTTACATTTTTATGTCACTTCCAGTTCTCTTGTCACAGTGAAACCTTTCAGAGTAGATAAAAGCTGAAAGCTACAAGCAGAAACAAAAATTTTTCGGCTGCCTTTGCTATCAAGCAGCAAACATAAGTCAGAAGCCCAGTGTTTGTTTTGCTTTTGTTACCATTCCTGTATGAAAAAATGTACATAAAAGGTCTGTGTGCTGACTTGCAGTGATTGGGGCAGCACGAAGAGCTGAGTGAAAGGATTCAGAAGGAACAGATACAGGGTTCAGTCTTGAGTCATGGAAGATGCTTTCCTGGACCCAGTGGTTTTGCATTCTCTCTCCATGGTGGCTTCAGGTCTCTTCATAGAGTCCATCCCCTGGCAGAAGTGCTCAGCCTGTTTGAGTTCCCTCCTGAAACAGATTTTTCTCTTTCTTTACCTGCCTGCCCTGGCTGATGGGTAGAATTGAGAAACCAGGAACTGGTGTGGAGAATCTGAGAGGAATTTTCTATATGTGGGCGCTTTGAAAGCGGGCAGCTCAAGAGCAGAGGTTTGCATGATCTGGAACCACAAACCGAGGGGGAGAAGGGGCCGAGCTGGATGGCTCAGAGGAAGTGGTGGGCCAGCCCTCGTAGGTGCTCTGTCAGGAGCAAACTATTTTCCATGGGATTTCAGAGTGGAAACGTAAGCTTTTCTGGAAGTATCTCCAAAGAGCAGAAGTGCCAGTGATTAATACATTTCCAATCAGGATAGGAACCGAAGCTTGCTCCTCGCTTCACGGGGAAGAACACCTGATTTATATGGTTCTTTGGTGGCCAGTTTGTGACTGGAAATGTTTGGAGCCTGTTTTGAAGCTGTGGAGAAGAGCGTGCTTGCGTCATCCAGAAAATGCAGTGAGTCAGTGGAGTCCTGAGGGAGCTGTAACGGCTCAAACAGAAACTTGGAAAATGAAATGGGGATGGATTTAAAGATACAGCATTTGTGGCCGCTGCTCTGTTTAGAGATGGTCTCCCTTCATAGAAGGCCCCGGTGAGGAAGGGGTTCAGTAAGGACTTTGCTGCTGTAAATACAAGTGGAGCTTTATAAGAGCCATCCACCCGGGGCAGGGTGTGGATCTGGAAGAGGGTGTTAAGTCAGTTCTGCTTGCCATTATACTCAGTATTTTGGTATTCAGGGAATCTCACTGAATTCTTCATTGATATGTGTGTTTTGGTATGTTAATGAATAACTTATTGGGAGGCACAGGAAGGAAGGCGGGGGGCAGCCTCTCGGTTTGGCCCCCACTCATCCTTTTCTTCAACGTTTTCAACCGCCTTCAGGTTTGGGCTGGTTTCTACAGTGTGACAAGCTCTGCCATGGCTGGAAAGCAGCTGTGTTGGGATTGCTCTTGGGCCACTTCACCTGCCCTGGGAAGACAACATCCTGCTAAGGAACCAGCACATGGTTTGGGAACACACGCTCGGATCCGAGCTGACTCATGGGGAATGGTGGAAGCACTTGCTGATGCCACCACCACGGGGGGATTTGCTGTTAATGGGTGCTGCCCCTTATCTTCATGTCCACCCACAGCCAGACAGATCGGGTACTGGATACCTCCTTCCTTCCAACCAAGTGTTGATTCACAGGAGGTGGTTTCAGATACTAATTATGCTTTTCTTGAAATGCTTTCAGTTCCTATTGCAGGTGAAATAGGCAAGATCTGCTGTGATAGTGTCAGTGCACTGGTTGTTTTATTTGAAAACTTTAAGCAGACGGTGATGCTAACCATCGTAGTATTTGGGCACTTCAAAGCCACAGATGGATTAATCTTTATTGATATATTTCTTGAGAGAAAAAGTATCCATATAATGGCATAATGGCTCAGTCTCTGGTCCCCTGGGGAGCCCTGTGGGGTGGCTTTAGTGGCTGTGTCACTTAGCGGGGCGCTGAAGGGTTCTGAATGAGCGTGTCTCTCTGTCCCACCAGCCTGGTCTCGTCCTGCTCTGCAAAGCTAGAAAAACAAAAATAAAAATCTGACTTCCAGGGTTTGGTGCTGTGTGTCTCTGGTCAGCTCATCTCAAACTGCAGATCCTTTGGACGGATCAATGGCATTCCTCGCTGGGCATTCAGTTGCCCCGTATTTGCTAATTTGCTCTTCCTTGAGTTTGCTCCCATTGGAGTCTATGCTGACCTATGTATTTTTGTATGTCTATAGGCTATTCTGACACTTTATTATCAGGAATATAAAAATGTCTTGTGACTGTGATGTGCGTTCACATCAATGGTATAGTTGAGCTTTAACTCTCTTGCTGTAACAATTATATTCGGACCATGAAAGCTTCATTAGTTCATTTTGATTGAAGAGTGATATGGTCCCCAGCAATCCTTATGCAAATTGACAACTCATTTCTATCTTTAGAGTTGAATTTAAACATCTATAAAATTTTAGACTTAGGCAAGTAATTGCATTACAGTTTTGCAAGTTCTGTGAAAGATATTTTTTTTTTTTTTACACTTAAGGCCATATTTCAAACCTGTGACCTCATTCCCATAAAGCAAAGCTATTTCATTACATCATAGCTGTGCAATTTGACTGCTGATAGCTGACATTTGCATTTATGTTGGATCCATTAAATATTTGTCTGCTTAAAAAGCTGCCAGGCATTTACATGTTAGCATGTAAATGTTAAATTTATTTTTTTTTATTATTTTGGTATTCTTTTGGCCTTATTGCTGGCAGTTTTTTTGAAAGCAAATGAATTGTAGTTTTCCCTTCCATCATCAACCTCTGCTTGGTTACCAGAAAAAATGATGAATGATTTTTCTTTTTTTTTTTTTTTTTTGCCTTTGCAGCTGCAATATCTGATTGCAGTCTGACTTCACTGGTGATACATACAGAAATATTTCTCCAGTTAATTGGACATTATCAAATCCACAGCAGGGGACCAAGATCATATTCAGATGTAACTGTTTTCCCTCTGTTGCAGTGGGCAGGATCTCTGAGAGCAGGCTCCCCCTCCTTTTCTATAGTGATATTAGTTCACAATTTACATTGTCTAAATAAATACTTGAAGAGCTGAACATCCCAGATCTGCTGCCATTGGCTTTGCTTTGAAACGCTGTGGATTCTATGCTGCTCCAATTAGAGTTAGATTCCAGCTAAGTTGGATGAGATTTGTATGAATCCTTTGAGATGAAAAGGCTCAACGTATATTTGAAATGCTGCAACGTGTCAGTCTCTTACAAGGTGCCCGTCTGCAGGCTTCACATAAATGTTGAATATTTTAGCTTAATATTTATTATCTTTAGCGACAGCCAACTATCTTAGAATCCTGCTGAACTCCAGCACCAACTTCCTCTGCTGAAACGGCCTAAAATGAATCTTTGATTGCTCTGTAACTTTAAATTGCCTTTTTTTTTTTTTTTTTTTTTTTCCCCTTCCCTGAACCTCTTCTGTCACCTCTCTTTTGCCAGCAAGTCTTGTGAAAGCAGCATCCCTTGTGATTCGGATCAACTGACTGTCTGGCACCAGGGACTGAGGCGGTGCTGGGGGGGACCCCTCCCCTGGGGAGAGGGAGGAGGACCCTGTCCTAAGCCTCCCCCCGTGCTGGACCACACGTTCCTCAGTGGGAGGATGCTCGGTGAATGGGATTGAGAAAACCTTCCTTTGAGGATGCTGGAGAGGGTAGCACCAAGATGAATCGTAATGTTTTCTTGGCACTGTAAGCTCTGGAGCTGTGGAGTTAAATTCCTTGCTCACGCTTACCCCCTTGGTAACACCTCCGTGCCACTGATTATTCATTTTAAAAACAAAAACAACAAAGGGATAATTGCCCAAACTTTGTAAAATGGCTATTTTTGCACATTCAGCCTCAGATGGCGTTTGACCCTTAATACAGATGGTTTCACTTAATGTATTTTGTTTAAACAATCCCTGTTCCTGGAAGTGGTTTCAGAATAGGCTGTTCCTCATTGCTGTTCATGTTTGCTTTTTCTTATGATATTATAAGAAGGTTGAAGAGACCAGATTCAGAAAAGGGCAGTAATCAGTGTTAACAGACATTTGTAGAAGCCTTTGTATTTTCCAATTAAGGTATTCAACTTTGTTGACTGCTCACAGCTTTCAAGACTGAAGTGGTTTGGAGCACTTTAGTCTTTGGACTGTAGAGCTCACTACATTTCTTCTATTCCTCCTTCTGTCTTACAGATGTCAGGGAGTCCCAGAATATTTATGTGGAACAGTCTGTCACCCGAGAAACCTGTTTTCCCCTGTGGAATAGGCTTCTTGGTGCTCCAACGCACGAAAACCTTCTCTTTCTCTTGGATATAAAAGTGTTTCTGTGTGAGGGGGGGGAAAAAAATAATTGTCTGTTATCCTTGGATCTAGCTCCTTTTCATGTCTGTTATAATTCCTGCGTGTGCAGGCTCTTCACAGATTGTGCAGGATGTGGTGTTATACTGAGCACACCCTGAGCGAGCTGAGAAAAGCCCACATGGAGTTCAAGGTCAGGAATCTTTACATCCCACCCTCTGTAGGCAGTCCCACCACATGGACAGAATGTGAGTGCCCCCAAAGTACCTGAGAAACACGGTTTATAAACGTCAAGTTGTGGTGTATTGGGTGTGTTACCCAACCTTTCACGTTCATATAGTACCTTCCAGCAGTGGAGCTCGAGGCTGGGACATGAGTTGGAATGAGCTTGTCCAGAAGGCAATTGGCTTGAATTATCTTTTATGTCTGGAAAAAAAAGGAAGCATGAGTTGGGTAATTGGTTTATCTGCAATTACAAGAGAAATCTAAAGAAGAATTGGAAATAAAACTGTGCCGTGTCTGTCGTAGAGCATATGAATAAACTGAATGGTTAAGCTTCCCTTAATTTATTTATTTATTTCCCTGAAATTACTTTAATCTTAAAATCCAGACTCTGAGCGGTTGACAGTGTAAGCAAGCAAAAGGGAACCAAGCTATTATCAGCTCTTTCCAAACCAATAACCTGCTAATCCCCCCGGTGACATTGTGACAGCCTTTATATAACACTTCAGGTACAATTAAAAAATGAGAGATCACAGAGTCTGTGGGCTTTCTCCTCTGTGCTTTTTCTTGATCTTATAAATGGTATTTACCTCTTCGGTATCTTCTGTCTCCTGTGCAACATGGAGTGATGCGTTGGCTTCATCCCCCCTTGACTCCATGGCTGCTGGAGATTTCTAGTCTGGCTTCTTTCTCCAGAGTGTCCTCTGCTTTGAGATTAATTTTAAAATAGGTTCTCCTGGCACCCCAAGTGCACTGCGTGTTGGAGGGGAAGGATTAGGGGAACACAGCAGCTCTTTCTCCCTGTGAAAATCCTTTGGCCATGTTCCAGGTGTGGGACTTGCAAAGAGTGAGCTGAACCAAGAGAAGGGAGGGCACTGGGACGTGTGGCCCAACAAAAACCAGTTGACTTTCTCTCCGAGCTTCCCCACCTCTTGTTGGTTCAAGCCAGAGCCTTTCTTCTCCTTTAGTGGTACATGTTCTAGGCTGCTTTTGTTTGTTCACTTACTTTGTAGGCTTTATTCTTGTAATAACTTGATATAATTTATCTGACTTGGCTAAGCAGGCAGAGGAACAAGGAACTTGCACAAGACAGTCTTGGATACACCATGGACTAGTGAAGTTAAACCTGGGCTTTCTGTGCTACATTTCAGGTATTATCCAGGCAAACCTGGGGTTATCTGTTAAAGTCAAACAAGGGAGTGTCAAACAAAAGAGTATTCTGCCTGGATGATATGTGGTATTTTCCATTCTTCTTGCAACACGTTGGGAGAGAGAGAGAGATGCAATTTCAGAAAGTGTTGGGTATTGTTTATTTTTACTGGGAGTGTTCCATGACTTTTCCTTCATGGACAAAGCAAGAACAAGATAATACAGTAAGAGCTTGTGCTAGAGGCTCACAATCTGCAGAAATAACATAGAGTGTACCTGATTTATCTATTACTGACACGAGACCTTAATAGGGAGTGGAACTTGATGAGAACTAGGAAAAGCTGTGAATTGAATTACAGGGTGGTGGTACCTTCTATCTGGAACTTTGTGGAACACCCTCAGAATCAGTAGAGGCTTACAGAGGAGCTACAAAGGAACTTATTCTGGAAAGGGTTTCTCACAAATCTGTATTTTCAGAGCACATTGTCTCTGTTGCAGCACTGTAACATCCACTGTAAGCATCCATCACCTATCCAGGAATTCATAGCATTGCCTTCCTACACCCAGGCTGGAGTTTGGCCAGTTACTCAAAGCTGGCTGAAGACCTTCCAGTTCAGGTGGGAGCAGGTCTCCCAGCGCTGAAAAACTCTGGTCTATTTAATCGTCTCTGAATGATTAATGAAATGCATCTATATCTGCTCCACTCCTACATTCACACTTCTGTCTTTTGGATTTGTTTGTAGATCTTTCAGTGTGAAAGGTCGGAAAGGTTAAGCTGTCCATACAACTCACTACTTGCCAGTACAGATTATTTTCTCCGTATAGAGAGTTAAGAAACTCTTCTCCAGGCCCCTTTACGGTGCCAACACTATTATTTGGATGAATGTGTAGTGAGGAAAGTCTTCCCGCTCTTGAACTGCGTCACCACATGGTTGTGAGGGGGAAGATGGGGACGGTGGCACCAAGATGCTCTGGATTTGGAGGGGGTTAGCTGGCTGAGGACCCTCACTCTGTGTTACCAACTAACTTCCGTGTTGGCCTGTTGCACTTTTCTGCCCCCTGCCCTTGTGCTTCATTGTGCACATTTTCAGAGCAGTGGCAGATATTTCACTTTTTGTTTGTTTAGTCATTTATGCAGGTCTCCAGCATCTACTTCTGTCCCTGGGAAGAGCGAGGTGACTCGGCTGTGCCTGAAAGGAAAGCTGTGGCAGCCACAGGGCAGCGTGGAGCAGGGCCCATGGCTTATAGGGTGCCAGTTTATAGGGTTACTATTCATTTATAGTTCTGTGCTTTTCTTTATTTTCTGTCTGGGATGCGGGCAGACAGAATCGACAGTCTTTATTCACACCAACAGCTGTAAACTCAGACGACATGGAATGTATCTGCTGTGTGACTGGCCCTGGTTGTGATGGGCAGGTAGGGGAGAGAGGGAATGAACAGAAAAGGAACTTTGCATTTCTCAAAATACACAGAGAGGCGGACTCTGGGGTTACTGGAGATCAGTAGCGCTGATTTATTTTTTACACCTTCCTTCTTTGGCTGGAAAGGCAGAAAACGTGAAGGTATTCTGCAGTCTCATGCCATTTTCTAAATCTAAATGCAAATATGACAAGTATTAGACTATACATATACCAAAGAAACTCATTCCAAAGGGCTTTAAGAACCTTTGCCCCAATGAATTCAGAATCAGGCTTTTTCTTTGTCTTAATGGTGCAACCTAGAGGGATTGTTACCTAGCTTTTAAAAAACAAAATCAAATTAAAATGCTTCTTTCAGCGTGGTTTTACATTTGGTAATTGAGAAGCAGTGTTTTAAACCCTTGTGAAAATTTAGTACTAGCTCTAGCACTTGAACTGTATCTGTCTGCGCTCAGCAGTGTATGAGTAAAATGGATACCTCCTCCCACATCCTTGCTCCAGTTGGAGCAGCACAGAGGTGTGTGTATATATATATCTTTACATTTGCCTTGATTCACAGTGGAATAGCTTCTTTCAGTCTGAAGTTTCTCCCTGTTGGCCCCAGTCTTTGTGAGCGAAAATACTGGTCCTGCCTTTACGTCATAGTCCCAGCAGGACTCTTAAAACTTCTTATATTGTGTACTGACAACAAAATAAAATGCTGAACTGTTTGGAGGGAACTATTGCTGCAGGCAGTTCTAATTAACTGGAAGCTTTTCCTTTCTGGGAGTGTATATTTAATTTCTTATACTGGGAATAAGCAATAAGTGCTTTGGAGCACCAGGAACTTCACCTGCGTATCTGAGGGAGGCTGAGAGTAGATGCTGAGGGTGGATAAATACTGTAATTTAAATCTAGCGATTGTAGATGGTTTTATACAGCAACTTTTAATATAGATGCTTTTTTATTTATATAGTTACAAAGGGCTTCTACTTTCTCAAAATTGTATGTACTGTGGATGAATTAGCGAAGTCTTGAATTCTTGATTGGAAGGCACTGATTTTTGGCTTTTTTGTTTGTTTTGGCTTGGGGTTGTTTGTTGTTTTAATAAAAAAACACACTCACTACAGTGTCAGGAAACATGTACGCTGTGATCCTGGAAAGGTTTCTGTCCATCGATTCTGATACTGTTCAAAATCATATCCGTTGAGGATTAGATCCCTAAAGAAAAATGATCTTTGCAATTGAATTTATCCTCATCTCCTATTGCTGTGTTACTTGAAATTTTCTTCATTTCAGCACATGATGGTAATTTTTGCTGAATTCAGTGAACGAGCACTAGAGGAATGGCATGTGGCTGGGTAGGGAGCCCTGACTTGCCCCGAAATAGCTATGAAAATGTTAATACTACTGTGGGACCTCTGTGTGATCAGCTTGGAGGCGAAGGGGTTGAGCTGCTACTAGGTTTGATTTGTTTATTGATGGATTGTTACTTGTGTCTGCTATATGTGGGTTTTTTCCGTTGCTTTTCAAGTTCTTTGGTGATCCCTATACCCATGGCAGCCCCAGGTGTGGGGCTGGACACGCTCATGGAGCTGTGCCCCAGGTTCAACTCTCCACTTGAGGGAGAAAAAGCAGCCCAACTGCATTGGCTGGGGAGGGAGAGTGAGGGGAAGCAGAAAGACATTTCTTATTATTCCAGTAATATTATTCCAATAGCTGATGTACAAAAGCTTTGGCATACTGGTGCCAGCACAGGTGGATGTCCCCAAAATGGGGAGGACAAGGACCAGAGGTGGGGAAGGACCCAGTGTCTCCAGGCGCTTCAGCTGGGGTGGGATGTGGCTGGAGAAACCTCGCCGCCTCCTCCTCCTCCTCCTCCTCCTCCTCTTTCCTCCTAATCCCTGCTGGGTCTAATGCAGCAGGGCTTTAGTAATACTTGTTTTCTTTTCTTCTTTTCCCCTTCCACCCCCTCCCCACGTGTAATTCGATCGCTTAGGCCTGGTCTTCTGCTTTGGCAGATTTTTCAGCTCTTGAATGGAAGGAATTAACCACTTAGTTACTGCTGGGACTAAACCACGTTTTGCTGGTTCTCCTGGCTCTTCCTGCGGACGTGCTCGGAATGACACAAGATAGAACCCAGGAAGTCATTGCCTTGGAGCTCCCTGGTTTAACCTCTTGTTTTAACTTTACTTTTTTTCTGCTGCATTTCCTCGCGTTTTCATTTAAAAGAAACACGGAAATGCTCCCACTCAAGATCTGAGTCAGTGTTTGGCAAAGAAACTCCTCTAAAATTCATTTTCTGATACTTTCCAAGTATGTATCGTTTCTGGTTGTGTCCTGGCCGTGTGTAAGCCCTCTCTGCTCCGGGCTGGCAGAAAATCCTGAACTGCAGTAGGATCCCTAAGCTGATGTGACTCTACATATCACGTAAAAACACTCAGTCCCTCCTCCCTCTTTCGCAACTTTAATAAACTGCCTGGACAATGGAAGTTTAAGTAAATACAGTAAGTAGGAGTTTGTGTGATTTTTTTTGTGTCTTTAAGGTAAACTGCCTTTTTTTTTTCCAGATCTGAAAAGTGCAAGATGCCTCTTATTTTTTTCTTTCCCAGCAGATGTTTTAAAAAGCCTTTAATGGAAGACACCCAAAACTTTTTCAGTGATTTGTAAAGAGCCCCTTTGGACTTGTATTTAACCTTGCAGGCTTCAAACAATAATACCCCAGGCGATTCCCTGTGAAGCTCACAACCCATCTTGCTTATTTCACATGAGTATGGTGAATCAGACCACCACTGCAGGAATTTAGTAGTACCCTCTGCCTTGTTACTACCTTGAAAAGAAGGATTCTGCCCTGTTGCTTGAAAAGAATTTCAAGTAGCTGGACATCCCCTCTCTGCAATCCCATCACTTCTCTGTCGCCTCCTTCCCTCATGAAAATTGCAAATAACAAACATCTGTTAAGTCATGGAGAAGAAAAACCAACAAATGCACATGCTGTATTGCAAAATCCTTTGTTTTTCTGCTGGTGTGTACAGTGGACTTTTTCTAACCTGGCTTTTTTTTCTTCCTGTGAGAGTGTGATTTTTCTAAGTCCAAGTGCCAGAAGTGTTAAAATTTCATTGTATGTGCAGAGATCTATCAGTGCTCTTGCAGGGCCACTCATGCTGGGCTAGATGGTTTCTGAAGGAAGGAAAACACTCTTTGCCCTCAGGTGTTAACTATTCTTTGTTCAAATTCGTGTGTGGGCTTTCTTTTATTTACAATAGTGCCTATTGTAGAGTGGTCAGATTAGTAGCAAGAGGCTTTTGTTTTTAACATGCTATTTTAACTAGCTGTTGTAAATTTTGAGAAGAGCTCCAACAGAAAAGTAGATATTGGTCTCTATAAAAAAGTTTTGTACTGGAAGGAACTGGAAAAGGAAAGGCAAAGATGCCTGCATTAAAAAGTGGAAGAAAACGGACAATGGCAGCACTGGTGGAGTGGCTCTGAGGTAGGGCAGTGCTGGAGAACCTCGGGTGACCTTACCCAGATGACTGAAGGCACTAAAGTTCATCTCAGCCAGGAATCTGAGCCCTGCTAATGCCAGTGAGGTCACTGAGCCCTGGTGATCACCAAATTAGTGGTGGTCCTGCAGTATGACTTCGGCTTTCTCTGTCAGTGCTTGAACAAACTTGGAAAGTTTTGCTGGGCTGAGGTAGTCATTTGATGTACAAACACCAACAAGGATTTTCTTACCCTCTGCCTGTTGCTTACCTGTCATTGCCAGGTAAGCAGAGAACAGTCGGAGTGTCCTGGAAGGCTTGTTTTCACTTGTTTGGAGTAGTTGCAAGGTGTCGATGAACAATTAATGAGACTGAGAGGGGATTGACTCAAGAGGCAGTTGTTTCAATCTGAGGTGTGGGATGTGGGCTCAGCTCTGACCCTGCTTGGGCTCAGCTTCTTCTGACATGCCATGGTGAAGTTCTCATGACTTATCGTGCATCACCCACTGAGGTTGTATTCATTGCAAACGGTCTTGGAGACTCCATCAGACAGTGATTTGTGCAACACAAGCCAAGAAGGAAGAGATTAGAAGCCAGGATTAAAAAGCTGCTAGTCCTCTCTGTCTAATACATACCAGTATCTTAGCTTAGTACATTGTAGCTAAGAGTGGATGGAGGCATTTAATGGTGGAGGATGTGAAAACCTAAAGGAAAACTGGAATTTGTCAGACAAAGCTGGACCAGCCCCCAGGAAAACAGGCAATACTGTGTTTGCTGTCGGATCAAAGCCCAGCTTTGCTACAGCTGTGTCTATAGCACATGCTGTGGTCATTCATGGATTTCAACATGGACTGCTTTGATCATTTTCATACACACATATATTTTTAATCAGGTAATGGTGCTAGAATGTGTTATTTCATGATGTAAAAGATGTCATCAGAAGAGAGCTGTGTGGTGTGGCAGTCTTATTGTGGCTTGGACCTATTTTTAAGCATAAAGACAGTGAGTGACTTGTGAATGCCCCAAATCCCATGTAACCTTATAATTTACTAAGAAAAATGCAACTTACAAATTGATGTGATTTTACTTCTCCTTGGTCCATAGATCTGGAGACAGCAAAGTGCTTCACTACCTGTATGGGATTACTCTTTATAACCTGTGGGGAAATTCTCAGCTGCATTACAGAAGAGCAAGATAAGGCACAGATTCTTCATAACTGTATGCAAGAATCTGCTCTTTTTCTTACTTCTTTGCTTTAACCACTAGGTTTTTTTCCTGCTTCTGTTTCAAGTGATGTTTCCCATCCCAAAACAGCTGAACACGCCTATCAAAAAATGTCCAGTGTTTCAGGCTTCGAACTCTTGTTACCTTTTCATGTTTCAGAAGAGGATTTTAAAATAAAATTAAGCTCTGCTTTTAGATGGGTGACGAGCTCTCAAGCTGTTTTTAATGGTATCGCAACAAAATTCACTCCAGCTGCTAACGTTGTGGGATGATGCCAAAACTCACTTTCTGCTCATGGAGTCCAGTCCTCTCGCTGCCACTGTCGTGCACGTGTGTTCTCTTTTTGTAAAAACTGGTCCTCAAATTTGGGTTAGCTTTAAGAGACCTGTCTGCTAGAAGAAGCTCAAACCTGAAGGCAGTTGGCTGAATAGGTTTATGCTGTTGTATGAGCCTGAACGATAAAGGCTAATGGATGCTGGATTGCATTAGTGAGAGCAGAGCCAGCAGGTCGAAGGAAGTGATTATTTCCCTTTTTTTGGCACTTGTGAAGCCACATCTGGAGCAGGGCGTCCAGCTCCCTCCTTTCCCCGGAGCAGACACCCGGGGGGGAGTCTGGTGGGGGGCTGGAGGAGGGGGTGCCCCCCCAGGCCGATGGAGCTGCCTTCACCCTGTTGGGAAGGGTGCACCCTGTTGGGAGGACCTGGGGGTCCCAGTGCACTTGGCAGCACCCAACTGGTGTCCAGAGAGACTCCTCTCTCTGAGGTGCACAGCACACTGTGGAGAAGCAACACTTACAACTTGCAGCAAGGCAAATCTGGGTAGATGTAAGAGGATAAAAAGTGTTCCATGCTGCCTCAGTTAAAAAAGTTTAGCTGCAAAAAGCCTGGAACAACCTGATCTGGATAGAGAGCCATCCTCTGAGCAGGAGGCTGAATTGGATCTTCTGAGTCTGCTCCCAACCAAAATTGTTTTGCTGTTCTGCAACAGAGAGCCTGACTTGAAGTTTGCATCAGTCACTCTGTAGCCCAAAAGTCTGCACGCTTTTCATGGCTGATTTTATTCTGAAATGTGTATATGACAAACAAAACATGAAAGGGATTAATAGATGTCAGCCATAAGAGTAGCAAGCTTTGTGTGACACTGCCAATGTGGCTTTTGTTTCTCTATCACCAGCTAATTTCATGACATGCAGGAAAGGCAGAAGGTATTTGCTCTGGAGTATTTACAGCCTAGTTTGCCATGACACAAGAGAGGAAATGGTGAAGGATGAAGTTTGTAGCAGAGGGACCACACAAGCTTGTCTGTGTGAAAACATGAAGGGAATAATTTGTTTATCTGCAGAGGAAGTTATCCCAGGATAGCTCTTTGTGCTTAACTCCCCAAGTGGATGCCTTTCTCCTAGAGTGACGTTCTTCTGCAAGCGGGTTAATTTAATTTGAGATGAGGCATTCTTCTTCTGGAATAAGAACCCCAGGAGTTCATCAGAAATGTAATCCGCATTAATTCTGCCGGCGCTCATTGTATTAACCTTAACTGTAATGGCCGGGTGGTGCTCATGGGGGGCAGCCTTTGTGCTGCTGGGGAATGCCATGGGGATTCTGCATTCCTGTAGCTGCAGTGGAGAAGCAGGATAGGGATGCTCCTCACATGGAAAAGAAGTTGCGTGCAAGATGCCTGGGCTGCTCTTGTAGTGTTACTTCATCCCAGTTCCCTAAACATGACACTGGACCTAAACACGTGATGATGGAGCTCCCCCTGTGATTTATATAACCTTTCTCCTCCAAATCTGGTTTTAACTCCTCTTTTTTTTTTCTTCTTTTTTTTTTTAATATATTTTTTTTTATTCCTCCTTCTCTCCAGTGCAGTTCTGCACAACTTCTCTTTTGCAGCCTCATCTGAAGTTGGGTGGGTGGGGAACAAGTAGATAGGTCTTGAAACTCATATGCTTCTATAAAATAGAAATTCTCCTCCAAACGTGGAGGGAGGACGTGAGAGCATGGGGAGAACCCACATCATTTTCTTTTTCATGTGCATGCAGGCTGCCAGAGGTGGGGGATCAGGTCTGTAGCCTCAGCTCTTCTCTGGACTGTTTAAGTTGAAGAAATGTTAAGGTCTCTCCATGTTTCCTACTTCATTAAATAGAGATATCTGTGTTCATCCGCTCTGATAAAAAGAGTGAAACCACTCTGGACATCACACTGTCCTTGCTGTGATTATTTCTCTGCTAAAAATGATGTGGCTTGTGGTAGTTAAAAAAATGCAAATGCTATTATTGCAGTTCAGTGTGGGTTGAGAGACCAAGGATTTCTTTTCAAGCTGGCGTTCAGGCCTACACCCCACGGATCAGAAGTCTGAGGCAAAGTAACGCTGTAAAATAATGTTTGAAGAGTCTGAGCAATGTTTGCTGTTTCGCAGGCATGGTCCTCAGATGCTGGAAGCATGCAGAGTTTCCCCTAAAGTATTAAATGTTTGAAAACGTTGGAGGGCAAAAGAGCGCTAGCTAGTCAGTGACCTTGCCAAAATAAACTGTCACATCTGGAGGGAAGTTTTCAGGGACAAAAATGAAGATTTGCTCCTTTGTTGAGCCTGTGTGTGACACACCAAGTGCTCCACACATTGCAGCAGAGTTTGCGGGGTCTCCCCCAGCCTCTCCATTCTGCACCCCCGATGAACTGTGCACCCTTGAGCACCTCTTGCTCTGAGCAGCAAAACCACCCTGAGATTGGGGAAATAAAATGGGATTTTTGAGTGGAAAGCCCCACAGTTGTATACACACACTTGATTTTTATTTTTTTTATCTCCTTCAGTAAGATATATAGGGAGAATGTATATAGACGTAAAATATATGTAACAAAAGTGGTGGTTGTTTTAGAAAGGAAACAGACAATAATGCTCAAAAGTCAAGTGTCAAAACTGGAGAGCAGTAATTAACGTGTTGCCTTGAGAAACCTACAAGGGAAATGCACATTTTGTAGGGGAAAAGAATAATAGGTAGTGGGAGAGTGAAAACTTTTGGTCCCTTGTAAGTGCATCAGCTGAGATTTAAATCCCTTTGCCTGTAATTATCATGGAGATGCTGCATCTTCTGTGAGGAACCTCCAGCTCCCCTGCAGTTTTTGTGGAGGTTTAGGAATGGTCATTGCTCTGTTTGCTTCTCCCTGTTACAGTTCCCTTAATCCCCTGTGAAACGACACACTTTTAAGACTTTAATTCACTTGGTTTCACGGAGCTGTGCACAAAGCACCCCAGCAGCAGCGTTACACCTCAATCCTCCCTTTCCCCCCATCCCTCCCCAAACCCAGCAGGGTCTCTCCCCCCAGGAAAAAAAAAACAACAACCCCAAACTTGTTGCTTTTCAGCCTGGGAGAGGGTGCAGGCAGGAGGAGGGTTAAGGAGCGAGGGCGTTTCTCTCCTGCCTGATGTCATGGAGGACGGCAGAGGCTGAAGGGGGCCCTTTGTTGGCAGCAGAGCCCCAGCAGCCCTTCCTGCACCCAGCACCCGGTGGCGGGTGGGCAACTGCCTCGAACGGGGGGCCAGCACGGGCTCCCCAACTCGATTGGCTTTGCTTTCTTTTTCTTCTTCCATTTCCCCACCGCCACCACCTTTTTTTCCCCCCCTTCTCCTCCTCCTCTCTCCCGCCAAAAGAGTTGGGAAGGAGGGAAAGATGGCTGGAGTTAACTCCCCGGGAGAGGAGATGTGGGGCCCCAGGATTTTCTGTCTCTCTGGCTCACCCTTGTAATGGTTTTCAGAGCACTGGATTTCTTAGACTTTCCCTGGATACTTTCTCTTAGACTTTTCCCTGGATATTTTGTTTAAAGACTTTTCCCTGGATATTTGCGTTTAGACTCTTACCGGATATTTTTTTTTTTATTTTTGAAAAGACACTTTTTTTTTTTTAAAAAAAAAAAAAAAAAAGACTTACCGGATAATTCAAGTGCGAGAAGAAAGCTGAAAAGTGAGAAAAGGTGGCGGGGGGGAGGGGGGGGGGGGGGGAAGGGGGGGGGGGGGGGGGGGGGGGGGGGGGGGAAGGAAACCAGCCAGCCGAAGCCAAACTCTAACAAATGAAAATGTTGGAGATTTGCTTGAAATTGGTGGGTTGCAAATCGAAGAAAGGGCTTTCCTCCTCCTCCAGCTGCTACCTGGAAGGTGAGTACCCAAAAGGGATGGGGTCAGACCGTGTGTGTCCCCCCCCCCCCCCCCCCCGGGGG
>BJBW01004710.1:13478-34709 GCA_004320125.1 Scolopax mira | reverse complement strand
CCGGGGGGGGGGGGGACGGACACGGTCCAAAGTTTTATCCGTTCTTTGCAACTTTTTGCCCTCTTTGGGGAGAGATGTGGTCCTGGCCAGATTTAGGGTAGATTTTTGAATGTGGGGGGGGGCGAGGGAACGAGGTGGTGTAAGCGCCATCCAGACCCCAGGTGACTTTCATTAACTGCCATATACAAAGGGAGCGCGGCTCTACCATTTATGGTTGTAAAATGTCAAGTGATCTTATGGCCGAGCCCATAAACAAAGCCCTATCGTCAGGCCTTGGCTTTATTTTTTAAATATTTTTTTTTTTAATTTGTTTACCTGGGAAAGGATCTCCCTTCTTTTGGATGTGAGAAGAGGTTGGTAAATCTAACTTGAGGCTCAGGAAGAAAGTTTAGATGAGTCCATCAGTAAAATATTTTCGGCGTGTGTTAATCTTAGTTCGTGTTGGTTATCCCTGTGTAAGTTTGCTTGCCATTTCACTCAATTTTCTTGTGTGATTGCTTTTAAAAGGTGATTTTTGAGGCAAAGCCATGGTTGGTTGTAGGCGCTGAGCTATTAAACATATGGACTCGACTAGTTTGGATTGAAAGCCCAGGCACAGTGTGCCGGGCAGGGGGACTTTGGGACTTTGGTGTGACCTTGAGCAAGTTCTTCACCCCATTGTGGCTTTGTACCCCATCTGTGGAGCAGCTCTATGGGTCCCCCCTGAGCGGCCCCAGCCCCTTCCCCACACTAGCGGGGCTGTGTCCATCCCGCTGGGGCGGTCTGGGCTTCTCCAACTTCTTTTGTGTTGCTGGATGTTGCTTCAGTAAAAATAATCCACATGCCAGGAGGACTGTGCAAACTCGTCAAATCAGAGGCACGAAAGGCAGCAGCTGATTTCCCGGGGCCTATCGTGAGTCGCTCTTGCTCAACTCTCGAATATTCAGTGGAGAAATGCTCCTCGGAAATTCATGGGTCAGGAATCTCAAAATCTACAAATGGCTTCTCGTGGCAAAACCATGTGAGGAAATTTCAGATCAAGAGCCCGTACTCGTCAGACGCATTTAGCAGCTCTGAAGGGGTTTCTGTTGTAGAAAATCAAAGAGTAGTTTCCAGAGGACTTTATTTATTTATTTATTTAAAGTTTCAAAAACTTAATGGTGGGCGGATGGCATACGAGTAGTTTGGATCTTTCCTACGTGACTGAATTCTTTGGTGTTCTTTTAGGTCTATAAAACCTCTCTGTGTCCCCTGCCCTGTGCTGGGGGGGGAGCTCCGTGGTGGGGAGCAGCTCCTGGCCCTGCTGGGCCCCCCCGTTCTGGGCCGTTGGAGCTTTCAACGCAGCCCCCGGGAGAACAGGGAGAGCGTCTGGGGCCTCTCTCTCCCCCTTGCAGGAGTGAGTGTTGGAGGATGATGTTACAAGGGTGTTACCCTGACTGTTTTTGCAAGTTTTCTCTTTTGTCTGTGTGTTCCACCCACTCCCCCCCTTCCCCAATTCAGAGTGCAGTTGCATAATAGGATTAGAGCATAGTTTGACTTGCGCCATATAGGCAGGATCAAGTTAAGAACATGATCGTTGACACAATAAATACTGTGGTATTTCCACCTCCTGCTTCCCTGAGACTGTGGTTGAGTATTTATTTTTTATGATGGGTTGGGAAATGGGCATTGAAACAACTTCTAAACTGTCATTTATCAAAGTAACTCAGTCTCCTTTCTCAGCTCAGCATGGAGCAAAACCAAAACCAGCATCCAAGCAGCACGTTAAAGGGGAAGAGATGTGGCAGCTGCTGTCTTAATGCTGTGACAGCTGGTTAGGACCCACAGTAATCAACTGTAGGTCTCCTGGAAAAGAGGGTGAGAAGTGAGGATCTATACTCATCTGGAAGAAAGAGGCGGGTGGGAACCTAAAAAGGAGGCTTTTGTATTCTTTTCTAAAGCTGAAGGTCCCCACGTGGTATTCCTAGGCAGCTTTCTTATTAAAATTATTGTGACATTGAAAGCCCTATTGAGGACTCTTCAAGAAGAGTAGTGGTGGCTTGTCCCAAACCCCTGTACTCCAAGGGCACAAGTTAAAATAAGCCTGCATTATTACCCTGGAGAAGATAACAGAAGATAAAAAATACGTATGTTTTACATATGGATTTGTTAATTTTGATAGCAAGCACTTCAGCTTGCCATCCTACGAAGACCAGCCTGACAGATGGTGAGAAGGGTACAGGCTTGTGTCAAGGGTTACAAACTGAGGACCATTGCTTCTGGGTCCCTTGGGGCAGTGTGTGACAGCCAGCCCACTCCCACAACCTCTTGGAACCTTCTCAAAGATTAAGGAGATGATGGTGATGCTGTTGGAGGATTTAACTCTGCACTTGTTATCTTAGCTGTGTGGGAAGCTGTTGAGAAGATGGGGTAGAAGCTGAAAGTTTCTTACTATATAGTAGACTATGAAGCCTTAAACATAACTGCTTAGAGTATGAAAGGTCCATTAAGATGTGTGGAAAACCAGTTGCAGCCAGGAGGTTAGATTCAATTGTACATAATTCAATTTCTTCTTTTGTTTTTTATGTGTTAACAAAAACACAACAGTGTTTGGTTGATGCATGGGACTGTAACAAAATCAACTCTGTTGTATTTTTAAACACTCTTCTTGAAAATACTGCATAGAGGTTGGGTTTGATATAAGGCTAATTCAGTCAGGCACATGTGTAGGTGTACGTGACTTTTGACCAAATAATCAGAAATACTGTTTTTTTTCCACGGTGGTAGTCTTCCAAAGATCTCTTTGGGGTGGCACAGGGGGGTGGCAGGTACCACATCCCGTTGCTCTGCACTTTGCTGTGTTCAGAGGGGCTAGCCTACTCGCTGAAGAAGTTGAGAACTTTTCTTTACTTGATCAAAACTTTGTTTAAACTGGTTCTAATGATTACTGAGATTTCATATGGATGCTTGAGCTGGCCATTTTTTGCCCTCGTTTCTATTCCCACCAGTAAACATTATTTTAAAATGTGAGAGAGATGAGTTTCTGTCATCTGCTTTCTCCTTTCTGCCTTTGCCAAACTGAATAATTCCTCACCCACTTCACACCAAGAAAGGGTAGAAAGAGTAGAAGGGAAGAGGCACAGCACATACTGCTGCCAATCTGATCTGGAAAACAGAACGTGTCCATGTCCCAAATAGGGGCTAAAATAGTCTTGCTGCCTTTTTGGGTTTGCTGTGCCACTGAAAGGCAGAAGCCTTGTTTAAAACCTGTCAATGTTCTCTGTAAAGCTTTAAAACTGTTCCAGTAAAATTTAAAAACTGTTTTGGGGACACTAGTAAAGTCTCTTGTTTTCCAGCTGGAATGATTTCTCTCCTGCCAGCTGTCAGATTGTCTCTAAGTTTTTTTTCTTCTTCAGCGAGTTTTGTTACAGTTAGAGCAGAGGAGCCTGGGGAGGAGCAGCAGCCTGTAGCCATTGCCCCAGTCCTGGAGAGTCCTTTTTACACGTTTGGGCACGCAGTCAGCCAGACCCAAATCTGCAGTGCCAGCGACTTGTCATGCCCCGGTGTTGCTGGGATCAGCAGCAGGTCTTGGGTCAATCCCTTAGGAAGAGCGAGCGCATCAAGACGGCCTTGCTGCCTCCCCAGAAAGAGCCTTCTGTTTGTTTCCTTTCTTCCCTGGCTATTTTCTGCTCCTCACCTCTTGGCCTCTCGTCTACCATCACTCAATAGAATTCTTGCTTTTAAACATGTTGCTGGCTTTGTAATGGCTTGTTAGTTATGTGCTTGCTCCAGCAGTTCTCCTCTGTCCCATCCTTATTAAGAAATCTGGCTGATGGTGTTTGCTTCCATTTCCCATGGGTTGTGATGGGGAAAAGATTATCGTTTCATAGGAAAAGCTGTAGCTGTCTTCAGACCTAACACTGATCATCCACAGGAGGGTTATATTCTTCCCTGAGCACTCTGGGGCTGCTCAGTAAAACAGGGAAATAGTAAATCTCAGTGATTCTTGCTTGGTGCTTTCCTTTCCCGGGGCTCAGAAATGGGCAAACTTCACTATGTCTGCTTCCTTTGGAAGGAAACCAAAACAAAAATTGTAAAGGTAAAGTTTTCAGAAATACCCAAGTGTCACTGAAGTTCACTTGGTTCTAATTACTCTTTCCTCTTCCTCTCCCAGAGGTTATAATCTAAGGTCAGGCAGCAGTTTAGTAGCAGATTTGGGAATAAAATCCAAATTTCTGCCATACCCACTATTCCGCTCCCTATAACTACAGCTGTGATTAGCTGGCTGGGGAGAGATGATATTTACCGTGTCACTAAAGGGTTATAAATGGAATAAATTCAGCAAATGAACTCGAGTGGAACCTGCAGGCTAATGTAAGAGTGAACTTCCAAAAAAAAACCAATCACCACACAATGAAACCAACCAACCAGCCAAAACCCAACAACAACAGAAGCCGCAGGATGACAGACTCGTCTCTTGGAGGAGCGGGAGAAGCCACATCCTCAGGGGTGCTTAGTGTTAGACAAGATAAAGTTGAGTGTGAGGTCCTGTCTGTGCGTGGGCAACACAGCAGGAGCCATGGGTGGCCTTGCTCTCTCGTAATTACGTCCAGCAGACTGGGTTTTCAGTATGCTTAGAATGCCAGAGACGTGGGACGTGGGCATCTTGCTGGGGGTGGAAATTGGGTAGCGCAGCTGGGGAGTCTGGCCCAGCAGAGGGGGGAGCGGGTCTGGTTGAGAGAGACTTGGATCTATTTTTTCAATTCTTCATCTCTGTATCAAAATACATACTATTTCAAAAGTGATCATTTGTCCTCGTGCTGGCTGTAAGAACCTGGACTTTAGAAACATCAGCCAAGAGCAGAAGCCACAGCCACAGCCTTTGCTGCAGAAGGTCATACGGTCCTGGGCAACAGGAGAGACTGAGCACGACCTCACTGAAGGGCTGAGTCTGAAATGAAATCTTCCTTCTTTTTGGAAAGATCCGGTTTAGAGATTTTTTTTTTCTTTAGTTTTTTTTAAAGAAATTTCTATTCCATCAGGCACAAGGAATCTGTGAGGGCCACAGAGGAAATACTGGGACAGAGAGGCAGCTGCTCCATCGTGTATCCTCAGAGTAGAGAACATTTGGATGTATTAAATCAGCATAGCTATTCTGCCATTTATCATCATTTCTTCCAGGGGAAAAGGAGAATATAGGGAATGTAGGGAAAGGAGAAGCTTTAGAGAGCATGTGCTGTACCTCCAAAGAGATGACTAGATATGTTCTGTGCTCCCTTGCTCTAGAAGCCTCGTGGAAAAAAAATGTCAGCACAGTTTGTAAGACCACAGGATGTTTGTTTTGTAGGGAGACGGGAGGTCTCTTCCTTCCCTTGGGATTGCCCCACAGTCAGCTGTGGATGGGCTGAGTGTAATTCTGTGCTTCTGCCTGTTTTCCAACACTTCCCTTAAATTACTAAGGAAATTTGGTTGCGTTGGTCTAGACCAATTGTTCATATCTGAGAACTTCTTACACAGGCCCTAGTGATGATTCATGACTTCATATAAATGGTAATTAGCAGGAGATAGTTACACTTATGAAAACTTCTGGTGTGCAAATATAAATATCTGCTGGTAAAAACTTAATTTTTAGGGGGAAATAAGGACATTCTTATGGCTAATGCCTCAAAATAAAAGCTGCTGTTGTCTTATTTTAAAGTCTGTTCTGCTTTAAGAGTCGCCATTTAGTTGGTATTAGTGGAAAACTGAATTACAGCATTGCCTTGGGACTCCTCCCAGGAAACCAGGTGTCATCTGGAGCACGCTGTGATCAAAGTAATAAATTACAGTCTTGCTAGGACGCAGCAGAAGACAAAGTGGATGCGTGGAAGGAATCACACCGCAGAGATAACAGATTGAATTACGCTCCCCTCCTGCCCCGTCGCCTTGCCAGGGTACCCTCCTGTAGGTCTAGCAGCCAGGCTGATTTATTAAGAGGAATCTGGCCCACTGAAAAGCTCAGCAGTGCTGTAAAATTGTAGTTAAAACCAGCAGTAGGAGGTGAAGAAGCTGTAGCGTGTTGAAAAATACCCTCAATCTGTATGAACAGCAATCTCTGATTCCTGCTCTGAAGGGCTGTAGTGTCTGGGCAAATTTGCTGGAGAATCCCTCAGAGGGATAAATAGTGCTGACAGCTGGCTGTACATGGCTCCCAGATGGACACGTCCTGTCTGCTTCTCTCGCTTCATGGGTTTGTGTCCTGAGTCTGCTGACAGCCTCCTCTTGGGGCCCAGACCTTTAAAAGTGTGTTTTGTCACGGTCTATCAAGCTTCTGCTACACTCGGGTCACCACAACTCTGCTCTTTCCTTTACGCTCTTCTCCGTGTTGACTCGGGGCCTCATCCTCCTTTTCTTGCTGCCCTTCAAGCTTCATTCAGTCACCGCCTTCCCCCACCCCAGGTCTTAACTCGGGGTTCCCACCTTCTGGAAGCACCAACCCAAAGTTGGGCCGTGGACCTCCATGGGGGAGCTAGGGTTGAGCACGGTGGGAGTCGATCCTGGAGGATAGAGAGGACACAAGCCCATCTGTGCGTAGCATCCTATGTATTCACTGGGGCACTTCTGGAGTTTTCCAGCTTAGCAAATTCTCATACATTTATTTAACAGCCTGTCCTTGGGTTTGCAGGGAGTTATCACCGTAGGGATGCCATCAAGCACAACCAGCCTCCCTTGACTTTCTCACCGCAGCTTGTGGGTGTTTTGGGGGTTTGACAGAGCGTTGTCTCATGGTTTGAATCGAAGCACATACCTTGGCATCCGTGTGCAGTGAGTCAGTCCCAGCATCTCCACGGCCCGGGCACGAGGGAGGGATTCTTGTGGAGCACTTGGCTTTCCTCCTGCATCCCCATCCGTGGCTGTGCATGAGCCGTCCTTCGCCGGGGCTGCGATGGGGCTGGGGTTGGAGGGGAGCCTGCCTTGGATTTCCTGCCTTCCTGTTGAATCAGTCCCCCGTGGGGGAGGCATTTTCCTTCCTCACAGAGGTTATGGCCCGTCCCACCGCACGGCGTGTGCTGGTTTGTACCCTATTTGGGGGAGAGCATCACGGCGCGGCTCCTCGCTGGGGTTGTGTATCTGCTCCTTGCAGCTCTCTGCTGTCTGTCTGTCTGTTCCAGGTGTTTACTGATGGTGTAACTCCTTGGAGTATCTCCAGTCACTGCAGCGCCCTGTGTTTGATAAGGGAGCTTAATGGGCTTGACAGGATCAAAGCGTTTTCATGGTAAAATGATTATAGCTTAATTTTCTGAAAGTGGATTTTCTGTTTCTTTTCTCATTTTCCCTCTTGAAGCAAACCCAGGCTATTAAAATGTATTCTCCTGCAAGAAACCGGAGGGGGAAGCAAGGATGTCCAGGTGCTTTAAAAAAGCCACCCAAGACACCACACATTTCTGACTGTGGTGTGGCCAGTGGAATCATTGAGGAAACAGAATTATTTGACTTCTCTGATTCACTATAAAAATATATCTCCCTGCAGATATGGTTTGGCTGGGAAAACAGGCCCAACAGTGTGTATATTTGCTGTTTTTCTCTCTGCCCACATGCAGATCTTGCCTTTTCCAAAGAACACAGTAGTACTGGTGTTCGTAAACAATCACCCAGAGAGCCTTTACCAGTGGTGATGGGACCAATGTGTAGAGGACGCCAGATTGTCTGTGGGTGAATAGTGGCACATTCACCCCCAAAACTTAGAAAATAACGGGATTCGGTATTGTCTGTAGGGTTGGGCTTTGGACTTTTTTTAAGCATTTCCCCACTGGGAAATGTATTTTGGATCTGTCCCAGTCCACGCTTGACTTCCATACATTTTCTGGTGTCAATCAAGTCAGTTCTTCACCGCTTTACTGGTGCAGCTTATACTGGATTTCCAGACCCAACAAGCAATAGGGTTAAAAGCATATTTTGGCGTGATTGCATCTGCATGGCAGCCCCTTGCCTTTGAGTATTGCAAGTGTAAAGACAGAACCGTGCTCCCAGGTGACCTGATACTGTAGAAAACACTTGCCCTGGGATTTCTTCCCTTCCCCGGGCAGGAGAGGGATTCAGCAGCAAGTAGGGGGAGCCGGGGGGGGGGCTGATGCTGAGTAATGAAGAGCAGTTCCGTGGCACAAGGGGCCGGGTGTGATAATGCTGTATTTCCTGTCCCCGTAGCATCGCTGACGCCATGGGTTGTGTGCGGTGCCGTGACCTCGCTCAACAAACTCATCCAGATGGAAAATAACCCTTCAAAACCCAAGACTTTTCACAACTTATTGCCCTGGGTTTGTGGCAGCACGGTCACCCGTGGGGCTGCCAGCACAGCCAGGGGATGGCACGTTGGAGTGAGGGGACACAGGAGCGTCACTGTCCCAAACTCTTGAAGCATTGTCCAGAGGGGAAGGTTTGCAGGAGTGACTGCAACAAAATTCCCTAATGGACTTGGACTTGCCTGATACTGACTGAATGTTACCCATTTAATGTGCTGCAGTGTACAGAAAACTCTGGCACTTGGTTTTTACTCACCCAGTTTTACTCACTCAGTTTTTCTGGAGGTGTCTCAGGGCTCTTAAAACTGTAGAAAAGTCATCGTGCGAAATAACGCTCGCCTCTGTGTTCTGGTGTAAGGACCAGCAGGCAGGAGAGAGGGTAACAAAATGCATGTTCTTAAATAAAGAGAGAAATGATTAAAAATACTGTGAACAACGGAAGTACATATCTCGTTCTTAAATACCATGGCTTATGAACCTTGCCCTGCCTGGCTCTTTGTGCTGCACATTCTGGCGATTTTGTTTATGGGATAATTAAGGGATTTACCTTTTAAAAGTCTTGGGTTTGTTTTCAAATCTTAACCGTTCCAGCAGTTAGGCAGGAGCCAAAGGATTTGCACACAGCAAATAGCCTACGTGAGCAGCACTGGCTGGAGGGAGGGACTGGGGGCTCTGTGCCATGGGAGGCAGGAGTTGGGGACAGCTCTGGGACCGGGGTGTCCTGCCTATGTGGCAGGAGATCTGCATTACAGAGCCATCTGTATCTGTCCCCTCGTGCATGAGGAGTGCACGTGTCAAGAAACAATGCAAATTAGAAAATCAGACTGCGTGGGTTAACCAGATGGCTTTTATCAGCAAAAATGAACCTGATTTTTCCTCTCTCTCTCTCTCTCTCTCTCTGTTTTTCTCTCCTCCAGAAGCCCTTCAGCGGCCGGTGGTGTCGGACTTTGAGCCCCAGGGTCTGAGCGAAGCAGCTCGCTGGAACTCCAAGGAAAACCTTCTGTCCTGTCCTAGTGAAAATGACCCCCATCTCTTTGTTGCACTGTATGATTTCGTGGCAAGTGGGGACAACACTCTCAGCATAACTAAAGGTAAGGCAGCTGGGCAGAGCCACGCTGGGACTGTGTGAGAAGGCGGAGAAAGAAAAGTCACTGTGGAATGACTGACTTATACACTAAACCCTATGGAATTTTTTTTACTGTGGGAATGCTTCTTAAACAAATACAAATACTTTATAAAGTCATAACCTTTTAAAAGGTTAAAACTGTCTGAAGTTTTTGCATTGGGCAAGAAATGATTTGCCAAAACTAAGGTCTCCATTAGAAGCAAGGAATTGAACTGAGAAATTAAACAAAACTGATATTAGAGGCTGGCCCTATCATTTTTATAATTCCCCAAAACAGTCCCTGGATGAAAAATGACTGCACAGATACACTGATTTCTTACTCAGTCCTTCTGTTCTTTGTGTACTCCAAGTCACATCTGCTCACCTTGCTAATTAAAATTATTTTTTTTATTGTTTATCCACTCCTCTCCATTGAGCCAACTCAGTTCAAATAGAATTTGTTGGATTCACTTTGTAAGCTCAAGCAGTGTCAGAGCTGGGGCAGAACCAGAGAGGAGCCTCACAAACTCCTGAAGCGTGCATGTGACTCTGGTTGGCTGTGGGCAGTCTACTCAGGCTTAAAGAGACACACGTGCTCCCTGCTCAGTCAGATCCCTATTCTCATAGGCGATTATTTAATGATCTGTTAGTCAGAAAGAACCTATCTTTGTCCTCAGCTCCTGGGTTTGCCGTTTCTAAATATATTTTCTTCTTGCGCTAAGGTGAAAAGCTCCGTGTCCTGGGCTACAATCACAATGGAGAATGGTGTGAAGCCCAAACGAAGAACGGACAAGGCTGGGTACCCAGCAACTACATCACTCCAGTGAACAGTTTGGAGAAGCATTCCTGGTATCACGGGCCGGTGTCACGGAACGCTGCCGAGTACCTTCTGAGCAGCGGCATCAACGGCAGCTTCCTCGTGCGCGAGAGTGAGAGCAGCCCAGGACAGAGATCCATTTCCCTGCGCTATGAAGGAAGGGTGTACCACTACAGAATAAACACTGCATCCGACGGAAAGGTAGGCTGTGGGCTCTCCACACCACCAGAGAAAACCTACCGGTGTAGGAATTTAATTGAGCAGGTCTGAACCCCAATCGAAACGTTCATCATCTCTAATTACAAGAGGCTGTGGCTGCCACGTCTGTGACAAAACCAGGTTTACTCCTGTAGCAAACTTCTGGTGAGGTGTGATACAGCTCAGTAGCAAAACACTTTGAAGTAGGAGACACTAAGATCACATCAGACCCGAATGTAATAGATAATCATTACTAAAATATTCTGAGGATTAGTTCTTGTCTCATATGTTGAAAAGACAATCTCTTCAACTCCCAAATCAGAAAAGGCAGTGCCTGTTGCTAATAATCCTGTAAATATTAGGGCAGAATGCTTTTTGAGCTATTCTGAAGTATTTTTAACTACTCTTTTGATTTCTCTACAGTATTTCAGCGTGATCCTTGGAGAAGGGTAGGCACTTTCACTTTTATATGGGCCCAGTCTCTAGTTTCTTCATTTTTCCCCCCCTAGATCATTATGTGCTGTAGCAGTGTTGCAATGCCGTGCTTTGTGGATGCTGCAGAGAAATGTTAGCACAAAAGTGTAGTTTTCCACAGATTTTTGTTTGAATTTCATGGAAACATTTCTGCTGGCATTGGATTTCGGAAAATCTTGTTTTTAACAAATCTATTTTAAGCAGTGTCTCTTTAGATCCTGTGCAGAAGTTGAAGTGTGGGTCTGGAGCATGGCTGCTGAGGCTCTTCTTGCCAGCATCTGGTCGATGGCAGATTCTGTGCCATTAAAATACTTCAAAAGAAAAAAATAAAATAAATCAAGTATACTAGTGGCCCGCCATGGCCAATTTTCCTTTTTCCTGCGAGAGCCTTATTCTTCTTACAGCAAAATCTTCAGTATGAAAACACGGGAAACCAATGTATAGTGTGTTTCCTATTTATCAGACTCATCACTCATCACCTTTAATAAGATAAACAGATTTTATTCAATAATGCAATACTTTTTATCTGCTTTAAAAACCAGGTTGTAATTGAGACAATTCTGGCCATGTTATTTACAGCACTGTATTTCCAAGTTACAGTATTTTGGTGCTTCCTGTTTTCTCCAGTGTAGACACACTCTGTGGTTGGTATTGGCACTGGGAAATGCTGATGTGCAGCATTCATGGAGGACTTCGTGGCAATCAGATATTATTCCTCCTCCTGTCTCTCTAGTAGATATTCCTTCAATGTACATTGATGCTGGCAGATGAGCAATGCTCACATGTGAACTTTTTGAACCCGGGCCTCCTTCAGCTGGTGTAAATAAGCATGTGTCTGTGATGTGATAGCACGTGTTCTCCATTCTAGTTGGAAAAGAGTTTGGCATATGAAGGTTTTCATCCCATCAGAGCTGGTTTTATCCCAAAACCAGTTCTGCAGAGCTACAGTGATGTGTTCAGATCTGTATTGGCCGGGTTAACTGTTGATTTCCACAAAGTTGCTTGAATTGGTGTCTTTGAGAAAAGATGCAGGTCAGCACAATTCATAAAGCAGATCTGCAGCTGATGGTGGTTGGAAATACAAAATCGAGAAGTGGCAGTGACTAGGAGCTGTGGCTCCCAGGCTTTGGCTCTTCATGTGAGCCAGGAGGTAGCCCCAGTCTTTCCTGTAGTCATGCCAAGGCCCAGCATCCCTGCAGAAGGTGCCATTTGCCACATCCATGCATCAGGTGCTGCAGTTTGCATCCTGGCTTGTTAAACCCCATTGCTTTCAATTTGTGTTAATGAGCCAGGCAGTGATTTGCGACAGCTCGGAGGCAGACGTGCTGCCCGCTCTGCTGCGGGGCTGGGGGAGATGCTGCCCTCTCCCACCACCCTGTCCACGCATGTCAAAGTTGAGGAGCTTGGAGGAGAGGCAGCAAATATCCCTGCTTTCTCCCCATGAAAAAGGTCCCTTGCACCGAGCCACTCGTGTCGCACTCTATTACCCATTTCACAGCAGAGCAAAGGAAAGCTCTTACCTTCAACTCCCTGAGCACCTGGGGCCTTCCCAGCCTGCTGGATCATTAGTCAGCCTGTCTGGGGAGTTTAATATCTGCAAGTGCCATAGTGAGGATGAATGGCTTTGGTGGGATCATATCCTGTGACTGAAAGAACAGACTATCAGGAGAAAGAGGTATTGGAGAACTGCATGGAACAACTGCTGCTCGGTGTGGAGGTGTGCCATCATCACACAGCCTCTCCCAGGCTTTTTCCATGGGACAAGTGGAAGGTACTAGGAAGAGATTGAAGATGTGTTTGTGTTAATTTTAGCACTATATTGTGTTCAACAACTTTAAAAAAAAAACAAACAAAACAACAAAAAACTTAAGGAATTTTTTCTTGATTTCTGAGCCACCTTTTAATGTTTTTTTGTTTGTTTGTTTTATTTTAAGAAAGGCACTAAAAGTGACCTTTTTTGATTTGGCTGGTGCAATGCTGCTACTCACCTGGTCAACCACTTCCATGGTCCAGAGGACTTGGTTTTCCTCACTTGAAAGTACTTGAGGCAAAGCCTCCTTTTGAGTAACTCAACTGAATAAACAGTGTTGTCCACCTGGTTCTTCAAATCCTGCTGTCCTCAGCATTAAGGACACAGGACAGGGCTCTTGGAGCCTCCAGTGGGCTCAAGCTGGAACATAGGAAGTTCCATTCAAATATGAGGAAAAACTTCTTTAAGGTGAGGGTGACAGAGCCCTGGAATAGGCTGCCCAGAGAGGTTGTGGAGTTCCCTTCTCTGGAGATCTTCAAGACCAGTCTGGATGCTGTCCTGGGTGATTTGCTCACGGTTCCTGCTTAGCAGGGGAGTTGGACTAGATGTTCTCTAGAGATCCCTTCCAACTCTGACAATTCCATGATTCCACGATGATTCCATGATTTCCTCCTTTATCAAGGATCCTCATGGATTTTTTTTGTGTGTGTGTTGATGTTTGGTTTTATCTGCTGACTGGGGAGGAGGAATCCCATCGGGATAGGGATGCGTTGGAGGTTGGATACTAGCTGGGGAAAAGAGATGTGGTCTCTTTTGGCCACACAAGCTGCAGATGTGTGGCCAACTTGTACCAGCAGAGCCCCTTGGAACAGGCCCAGCGTTACAGTTTGACTGACAACATACAAAAATTGCCCAAATAATGTGTCAACAACGCAGCTGGGAAGCAAACTCTCCGAGTCCCACTGCAGCTTCATGTGCTGCAGAAACGCTGCCCGTTACCTCTGAGTACAGTCAGCGGCACCAGCCCGTTTTCTTGAGGAAAATTATCCAACAACCAGCTCGAGTTGAGCCTTGGTAATGGGGGTTGGCAGAGAAGGGAGGTTGCAGTGAACAGTCAGTGTGTCTGGCTGGGCTGTGCTGGCAGCATGCCGTGCATAGCTGCTCCTTGCTCCATCTTCCTGGAATACATGCTTCACATTCCAGATGAAGATTTAAACCCAGCATAACTCTGATTTCCACTAGTGCTGTTGGGAAGTAAGGCCTTCAGAAGTCAGTGTTGAGATGTAATCACGGAGAGGTTAAAAAAACTCTGCCTACAGAGTAAGCACATATAGTGGGTGGAGGTGTTGGCTTTATTTTTTCATGTAAATGGAAAAATTCATGTGTGTTAAGGCATAGAGTGTTGTCCTGTGGCCTGGACAGAGTTATGCTGAGTCTGTTACCCATCCTGCCATGGGATTGCTGTGAAACCTTTGGACATTATTTGAATTTCTTTCTCCATCTCTAACTAGATCATATAGTCTGTCACATAAAATACAGATATCTCTAGTTTCCACGAGATTTGAGATTCTGATATGTAAGCCATCATAAAAGCATGGGCAGCTTCCTTCTCCATACTCCTCTAATACTTCCAAGTGATCCTGGAGTTCAGCATAAGTTTCTATACCCGTGCTTTTCTATTTTAGTCCATGTGAAGTGCTTGAACCACTGCTGGTACTACCAGTTGTTTCCAAACAGGTATGGCTTGTTTTAAATTGTGGTTATTCTAGCTAAAGCTTAGTGGTCTGAGCCATGCAGCTCTAAAAGCCTCTTATGTTGTCACTTTTATATTCTCAGAACATATGTTTTTAAGGTGATTTCACCTCTTTGACCATGGAAGGTGGTTTTTTTGTTTGTTTGTTTTTAATCATAGCCTTGAAATGAGATTTGGTCCAGTTACTTTACCAAAAGAATATCCGACTCATTTTGGTAAAGGGTTGAGAACATGCTCCCCAGGAGGATGCTTTTATTTTCTGGAGATAACATTTCCACAGGAGTTATTTTAACTCCTGTGTAGCAAAAGAAAAACAAGAGTGAAGGGAAAGTAGACTTTACACCATCCCAAGTTGTAAAACCTTCCACCCTGAATGCCGTTGAGCACCCAAACACGTATATGTTGTCACCAGAGTAGTTCATGGTATGGTTTTAGCTCAAGTGGCTTACAGGCAGGTTGACCACTGTGCATCTCCCACCCCCCCCAAGCCCAGGTGCTATTACCATCACAGGAAATGCCATTTTAACCAGAGGTTATGATTTCCTAACACTGGAAAGGCAGGTTTCTCAGCATGGTTAGCTTTTTTTGGATGCTAAATGCTATGGAACATTCATTTCCCAAAAAACTTACAGGGAACATCGTTCTGTTAAAAAATCTGTGCTTGAAAGCCAACAGCCACCCTGTGCCCTGCAGTAATGGAACCTGCCTGTCACTGGTCTGTGGGGTCCTTCATGTCTGAGTTTGTTTTCTCCTTTCTGGGTTAAACAGTGTGCCCGAGCTGAGCATTTTACCTTCCTCTTTCAAATAAGTCCATGACATACACAGATTGGCAGGTTTTTCTACTTCTGACCTTAGTAGTTACCACACATACATAAGCACGTGGCTCATCTTCATAAACTCAAGCAGGGATTTGGACAAGCAGGATGCTGAGGAGATGAGGCACTTTCATCTCTCACTGACTGACTTGGATGATATATGGTTGCTCTTTTCACTCACTTTTTCTTATATGTAGTACCTTTGCTGTCATATTCTTCAGAATATTTGGTCTTTTCCAGTGCCTCTTGTTCTCATTTTGGGTTTGTATGGTAAACAAAGGAGGATCCTGCAAGGGAGGAGCATCCATATGGGAATTGCTAGTCCCCAGTCCAAAGGCTTTACTCAAGTTTGAGGGTGGTTTTGTCCCTCCCCACAAACATGTTGGGTTTTTTTTGTGATCTTCTTGTGAGGTTGTCCCTCCCCAAACCTTTGTGAGAAATGGAGTTCTTCCATCTTCCGTGTGCTGTGTCTGTCATAGGCTGTTTGCACTCCCATACGAAGATTTCTCCTTCAGGTGTTCTCAGCATCACTTTTTAAAAATTAAATTTCTAGCTTTTGTCACCTTGCCCAGAAGAAGACTGGGCTTGAGTGTGAAAACTGGAAATAGAAAGCTCTGGTGGTAGGGAGTCGTCACTTCTCCGTTATCTTTAGTAGGCTTTTAGGCTTAAAATGGATCTTCTGTATAAATGCTAAAAAAGGTAACAAATACGGGGTTATTGTGCCTCGCAGCAGGTTTTCAGTCAGTGGTAATGATTTTACTTCTGTGTTATTGATCGGTGCCCGTCACAAGAATGGAGCAGACCAGCTGCCCAACTTCATCCAAAACACTCTGCAGAAGCTTAGGCCAATGGCAGGGAAGCCACCGGTTTGCTCGTGATAATTCAAGGAGTATTCAGGCAGGTGAAAATGTCATAACCCAAATAGTAATAACGGAATCAAGACATTGAGGTTGACAACCCCCTGGTATCCAGGAAATGTCCCACAGTCTTGACTGACCAGTCTTTTGAAAAAAGACATTTCAAGCAACAGCATGCAACTCTGATGCTATTTGCAGTCATGCCTTCCATGTTGTTTCAGCGAAGTGCATGTATTTTCTCCTGGAACCATGCATTTCCCATGCAAGCATTGGTTGTTCTCAGCTGAGAGCTAGTTACAGAGCTTGTGCAGCTCGAGGAGGAGCAATACAACACTTTGCTTTCACGGTTTTGTAATGTATTTTCTCCGTATGAATGCTCTGATGGGCGTAATGTGAATGAGCTTTCTCCTTCTCTCTGGTCCCTAGCTGTATGTCTCTTCAGAGAGTCGCTTCAACACCTTGGCAGAGTTGGTCCATCATCATTCCACTGTTGCAGATGGGCTCATCACCACCTTGCACTACCCAGCACCCAAACGCAACAAGCCCACGATTTATGGCGTCTCTCCCAACTATGACAAATGGGAGATAGAGAGAACTGACATCACCATGAAGCACAAGCTCGGTGGAGGGCAGTATGGAGAGGTGTACGAAGGAGTCTGGAAGAAGTACAACCTTACAGTGGCTGTGAAGACTCTGAAGGTAGGACTTGGAGACTCTGAGCATTCCCATTAATCCCTGTTCAGCAGGAAGGGGGTTCAGGCTGGCTGCCTGCCCTCAGCCCTGGTTACACAGTTTGGGTGGGTAACAGCCATTCCCTTCTGTGCTGTGGAATTGGAATAGAGTATTTTTAAAAGAGCTTGATCCTATTATGGGTTTATGTGATACCTGAAACGCTTGTATCTAAACAAAGGAGGATGTTAACAGTGCAATTTTTACTTGAGAACAGGTGAAACCTTAGAAAAGTAAATAGTGCTGTGATGTCTCGCACTCAGGGTGTGGTGAAAGTGAGTTGTTCACGGATGAACACACTAGCACAAGCTGGTGTATTAAGGAAAATTGTGGATTGTGAGTCAGTCAACACAAAATTCAAAGGCTTTGCTTCAGGGAGGCTCTACATGTTTTGATTTTCTGTCTTATGTGGCGTCTTTCCCAAAAGACAAGCTCCCTTTGTACCTGGAAGTCTTAAGCAATTGCTCACAGCTGCTTCTTATCAAAAAATACAAGAGGAGGAAAAAGTGTATCCAAGCTAAAATATATAAAAATTCATAAGTGGCTTTAATGAGGAGCTGGATAATCAGTTCTGTTTCTGTCTCTGCTCTGTGATTACTGTGTCTTGGTTTCCTTGTCTCTTGAAATGCAAATAATGCTCTGTGAGTTCATAAGGTCGTTGCTTAATTCATTTATGTTTATAAAAATGTCTTGAGATCTTCTGGCACCATCCACACACATGGCATTCGATTGCTTAATAGGAGTTTATGCTAACTTGACACCGTGTTCTCTCTCCTCCAATGGGGATGTGGTTTGGTCTTGCAGAAACAAACAGAATGGGGTTTATTGTTTGTTTCTTTTCATTTTTTGCAATGGAAATTTTGAAGTGGAGAGAACCAAGTAGATGCTTTAGTGTCAGGGGAAGAACATTTCCTTGATTTGGGGAAAATATTTCCACCTTACTCTCTGAGCAGCGGCTACCTTGGTATTTCAGGGTTGCTATGGTTGCAAAAAGTATTTTTTCATTTTGGCCTTTTCTGTACTCTGGAGATTCCTGTTGCTGCTCCCCGGCGGAGCAGAGCCCGAGCACTGGGTTGCACAGGGAGCGAGTGACACCTAGTGTTGTCCCTGCTCGGAGCCAGCACTGGGGACCACGGGGCTGACTCTGGAGCTGGGACGGGACTGGGGTGAACAAAATGCCTCTTTATTGTCAACATGAGAGAGCAGTTGTTTCTAGGAACGTTGGTTTCTCTAACATCTCATCTCCTTTCCCCCTTCTGGTTGCGGTATGAGTGTCCCCAATATCTTCAGATCTCTCGTTTTGCTCCAAACTGCAGTTGTTGCTTTCATTCCCTTCTCTCAGAAGCCCATCAACAAAAGCAAATTGCATCTTATCCCATAAAATCTGTTTCTGCATAAGAAGAAACCTTAATACAACCCATGGCTGTTTCAAATATATCAAATAAATATTTAATGAAACATGACTAAAAGTGGTTCATAATGTGGTATGAAGCAGCATGTTCCACTAGGGAATGTAAGAATAACCAAAAAGAGAGTTGAGGAGCACTTCAACCTGCAACTATGAGCACTAAACCCATCCTTAAAAGCAAATTTATAATCCACCTTCTTTAAATCCATCAGTCTAGGGCCTGGCAGGTGGGATTATAGATTTCTTCAAATTTTGGGAAACATTTTTAAATCACATTTATATCCCAGTTGAACTGGGGAAAACAAGCCCTCCCCAGCTCCTGCACTAGCGTTCAAATGACTCGCTTTATTTTCCTCTGAGAGGATATTTTTCAGACCTTTATATGGTTGTGGTTTCTTCCTCATCTACTCCAGATATCTCCGTAAGAAAGATATGAGGGGGAGGGGAACTAAAAGACTGAAAAAAAAGAATCATTCCAACTTCTTTTTGAAGAGCGCTGCTTGCGAACACCCGCTTGTTGTTCGGTTTTGTATCAAGTGTCTAAACACAGCTCAGAGCTGGTGCAAAACACCCTACGTCATGCAGGAAGGCAATCAGAGCAGCACACACTGTTCCTCAGCTGCATTTAACTGGGAGGTGCTGGACAACGTTTCGGTGCTTAGATGTTTCCCATTAAAATCCACCGTTGGATGTATGAGTGCCCAGGAGAGGAGCTTTGTGCCCAGCCTGTCACTTGGTCCCCGTGAGGGCCATTTAGCGGTTGAACCGTGGTGAGCTGATCATCTCAGCACATTTCTTACTGCACACCCCCAGCCTACATCTGTTAGGACTGCCTCCTCTTTTTTCCTTTTAGTTTTTCCCCCAGCAGAGAAGCCCTGTGTTTTAAACTAGGCGACGTGCAGCCCTGGTGTCCCTTAATGGTGTGGCACGGTCCTGTGTTCTCCTAGGAAAATATCATGTAGCCAGAATTGTTTTATTTCTTTCCTGGTTTTGTAGAGTGGAAGATGGAAGCTGATTAAGCTTGGTCCTTTGCCTGGGATCAGATTTTCAGAGGAATTGTTGTTACAGTGATTCCTCTCTCTGTATGTGTCCTTCCTATTAATTTGGCCACTGAGAGGTAAGAGATTTAGAACTCTGGAACGGCTCTGCAGAGGAGCAACCTTTTGGAGTTTGCATAAGATAAATGTGCATTTCGGGTAATTTTGCAACCTGGATTATTAACCCAGTCTCCTTTGCCAAAGAAAACAGTTTAAGGTGCTGCTCACAAGGACCTTTGGGCTATTAGCTTTGACAGAGTCTGTTCAGTAAATCACAGCTGCCAATCAAGCTAATTGGCAACGAATAGTAAATGATTGAATGAAACTGTTTGAAAAAGGTTCTTGCTCCTCACTGCAAAGCAGAGAGCTGCCTGGATCTTACAGCGACAGCCCACTGTTATCATTCTCACCAGCAGCAGTAAATCCTTTCCAATCCTTCCTTAAAACACTTTGTCCATGTAGCCTGTCAACATTAATCCACCAATGGGAAAAAAAAAATAAATATGGATATAGAAAGAAACATTGCTTGAGGAATAGATCTGTAGTTTTTTGCACCACTTTGAAATGACCTTCCAGCCATTTGGGGCATATTTGCTTCAGAAAATATGTCTTTTGAGCAAGATTGTATCTTCCTCGATTTTGTGTTGTGCCAAGCAACTTTATGGTGTTCAACAAATAGGCAGTGACACGTCTGCCCGGAACGGTTACGTCACGGGTCAGGCTCTAAATGCCAGAAATGAAATCTGTGAGACCCCGGGCTCTCGGGGACGGAGTGGCTGCCATCCGTCACGGCCCCCCATCAGAAAGTGAGGATTTCTTGCTCCCGTGCAGTAAAATTGGGGGCCCACGTTTCAACAGCTTCTCAGGTGGTGGCGTACCCTTCCTTTTATGCTCGTTCTTGTTTCTTTTCTTTTCTGTACTTTTTATTTCATGTCATCTTCTTTTTTCCGTTAGGAACAAGCACATTTTTCCTTTTCAACTCAAGCGATCCTGTGAGAGGCCCTTCACAAAAGGGATATGGATTTTCTTGCCCCAAAAAGCTCCGTTAGAATAAGAATGATAAAAATATATTTTTTAAAAAATCCTATAAAAATCGTGGAGTTCCTAACTCCTTGGCATTGTGATGTGGCTACAGGGAAAAATTACCTTGAAAGAACTATGGCTTATGCTGTCAGTTTTCAGTTCTTTTTGTGTCCTGGTATAAAAATCTCTTCCTCCTTTGTGCGCTGTCCTTGCCAAAGCTTTACCATTGTTCTGCAGGAGGATACCATGGAGGTGGAAGAGTTCTTGAAAGAAGCTGCAGTAATGAAGGAGATCAAGCATCCGAACTTGGTGCAATTATTAGGTAAGTGATAAATACCAAGTAGAGGGATTTGGACTAAACCCTTGTGCAGTGATATGGATGTTAAGGAGCAGATAAGCTGCTTACCGTACCAAGGCTTTAAATACAGACACTTATTGTCTGGCAAAATTCACAATTTGTACTACTAATACATGATTTTTAATGATCTCGTCTCTCTAATGTTTAACTTGCCAGAGCCTGAAGCAGGAAATTAAAACCCTCTATTAACCAATTCCAAGCAGAACTCCTACTTTGTGCGAGCCCCATATTTCTGCCTTCTAGAAGTATAAATTACCCTAGAGGACAAAACCTGATATTTTCAAGCATTCATTGTAAACTTGATGCTGGTCCCTAGGGGTGTGCACAAGGGAACCCCCTTTCTACATCATTACGGAGTTCATGACGTACGGGAACCTGCTGGATTATCTGCGCGAGTGTAACCGGCAGGAGGTGAACGCTGTGGTGCTGCTGTACATGGCAACTCAGATCTCCTCAGCCATGGAGTACCTGGAGAAGAAAAATTTCATCCACAGGTAGGAAAGACGATGAGAACCCCTGAATCTTAAGCACAAGACACCCCTCGATTTTATTTTCCTCCCTTTCAGATTGTCACGGCGTTGACTTCAGATGCAGTTGGTGCCCTGTGTTTAACACAGGAGTGCATTGTGTCCTGATACAGGACATTAACCTGCTAATTGTTTTTCTCTCA
>BJBW01004710.1:0-13340 GCA_004320125.1 Scolopax mira | reverse complement strand
GATTGTTCCCCACTATTGTCCAGGTCGCATATTCACTTTAATAAGCATCTCTGAAGCCTTAAAAGTCTCAGAGACTCTGACCTTTAAGTGTGCTGCAATTAAGGCTGAAGCTTTGCATTCTTCATCTGTAGACTTGGCCTCCTAGCAATATAATGACACATCCTGCACGAAGGTTTGAGAGTCGCTGAGCTTTATACAAGATGTTCTCTGTGCCACGGCGTGACCTTTCTTGCCCAATTAACTGGAATATAAAATTAGCACGTGTTTTTTCATAGAGACAAATATGAAGATTGTGTGTAAAGTTGTAGGTGCTCCTCTAAGTCATGTGTTGCCTTTGCTCCCTGAAAGGCCTGTTTAAATGCTTCTGTCAGTCAATAAAGCGAACGATGATGTGGCAAATTAAAATTTCCAGCCTTTGATTTGCCCTGTTGAAAGTATTTCATCCCTTCAGCCTGTAGGAAGTGAACTTTAACAACTGCTTTGTGTGAATCCCATTTGTCTGCTCTCCTGTTCATTCCATTTCCTCTTATTTTTGATGACCCATTTATCTAAAATAAATAGTAGCGTTTTTCCTTATCAGCCACCCCCATACCCACCTACCCAATTATTTTAAGAGTGTTGTCACAATTCACATCCCTGGATTCAGATGCTGGGCTGTGACCTCATTTAATGAATCAGGAAGGAGGAGGAATTTGATTATGAAGAGGAGCTTTTATTTAGACACACATTGTAGTAATCAGCATTGATAAGAAGGTATATTCAAAAACACTGGGAAAATTTAATGGGCATCTAGTAAGACGTGCTTTTTTTTTTAATTTATTCTGATTGAGCAGAACAAGCAAAAGAAACAGCAGTGTCTGTTCTTATCTGACGATCTCACTTGAGCTTTCTGGTAGAATCAATTTTTAGTTCAATGTGACATAATCTGGGAAAATCTTTTTAATGAATTAGGAGAAACCAACTTTTGTGCTTTACATTTTTATACTCATGAAGCATTGCCAAGGGTGCTAACAGCCAGAAGCCAGGGAAGTGGCTAATGCAATGTGTACTTCTCTTACCTGCCAAGGTGGAGGCAGGTGAAAAAATGGGGAGGAAAAACTTAATTTGCTTATTGGCCAGTCCTTTAAATAAATGTTAAGTGCTGATAGCAGAGGCTGCAGCAGTTTTGAAAAGGCCAAAAAGCTATATGAAAAAGTTGTATTGTAAAATGCAGTACACTTGGGAAGAAAAAAGAGCAGAGCTGGGAGCTAAACTTGGTGCTTGAGCAAGGACTGGAAAAGGAGTTCTGGAGGGCAACTGGTGTTGGCTGGGGTGACTGAAGAGCAAGAGAGGTGGGCAAGAAGGAAGACATCGAGACTTGCTTTATTCAATGCTCATGCTCAGCTATTGATAACTCGAGCACTGACATTTCTTTAAATTATTTTTATCCTGAGGGTGGCAGCTTTTATTGAAAGTGAGGGGGCTTCTTGAAGCTTTCACTTCAAATTTAAAGAAAAAAAAATAAAAAATTTGGATGACAGTCTTACAAAGCCGGAATGGAAAATAACTTTCCCTTTTACATGTATGTGTATAACTCCATAATTTCTGTGTAATGCCCTGATCAAAATAATCACGTTTCTTTGGGAACAGCAGGTTTCCTTGCTATTGCTAAAAGTGAGATGGTAAAGACTCCTCATTGCCTATTTTTGTTGTTGTTTTTAGAGACCTTGCTGCCAGAAACTGCCTTGTAGGGGAGAACCACTTGGTGAAGGTGGCAGACTTTGGCCTGAGCAGACTAATGACAGGCGACACCTACACTGCCCATGCTGGAGCAAAATTCCCCATCAAGTGGACTGCACCAGAAAGCCTGGCCTACAACAAGTTCTCCATTAAATCTGACGTCTGGGGTAAGAATTTGCATGTATGAATTAATGCAGATTATAGTCGTCTTTTCCAGGGCTGTGAAACGAGGACATTGTGAAACGTTTCAGGAAGGAGCGTGTTCCCTGGGTTGAGACACATTGTTCTCCCAGCTTGTCAGAGCGAGGGAACTAATCTCTGCTAAGTCAGTCTTTGAGTGGAGCACTGAGGGTGCCGACCTGACTTTATATGTTTGAAGCCTGTTAAAATAAAGGGTACTGTGGTCTTTATCAAAATGTATGAAATTGGGCTGGAGGGCACCGATACCACTGCCTTGATAGAGCTCTGGCACAGGACCATGAAGTGATATATTGTTATATAGCCAGGAACTTTCTAACTACGTCGAGGAGAAAAGTGAGAATCTGGTTCATTTTATGTTACAAAAAATAATAATGTGTGTATCTGTCTCCTGATAGCTCCAAGCTCGTCTTTCTGCATTTTAAAAGAATAATCTTTGGAATGAGATGTGGAGAAGCAGAGGGAAAATTTGATGACAAATGGTTTTTGAAGAGCCCTGAGGTACTAGTGATAAAAGTAGGCTTGGCTAAATGGAGCTACGTTCTGACCACAGAAAATCCTATTGTACTTTTTTATCAGCCTTTCTTTGGGTTTTATATCTCAGCCATAGCTGCTGGTCAAATTCTCAAAAGTGCCCAGTTGACATGAGATAGAAGTTTGTGGGACGTGGTCCCAAAGGCACTTGGAAAATGTTATTCTGAGCATCTTCTACATATAAAATGACAGATAGTAGTGAAGCAGCCATTAAGTTTTCTGGCATTTTGGGGAAACTGTGCTGAGAAAGGCTTTATTTTGAAGAAACTTTAAGGTGGATGTTTGCAGGCAACATTTGGTGCCTGCAAAACGTTATGTAGGGCACCTTCCTCAACACAGGAAAGACATGGACCTGTTGGAAGAGGTCCAGCGGAGGGCCACAAAAATGATCCAAGGGCTGGAGCACCTCTCCTATGAAGACAGGCTGAGAGAGCTGGAGAAGAGAAGGCTCTGGAGAGACCTTATAACAGCCTATCAATATCTGAAGGAAGCTACAGGAGAGCTGGGGAGGGAATGGAGTGGAACCACCAGGGAGTGGAACGATAGGATGAGGGGTAGTGATTTTAAATTGAAAGAGGGGAGATTTAGATTAGATACTAAAAAGAAATTCTTTCCAGTGAGGGTAGTGAGACCCTGGAACAGGTTGCCCAGAGAAGCTGTGGCTGCCCCATCCCTGGAGGGGTTCAAGGTCAGGCTGGATGGGGCTTGGAGCAACCTGCTCTGGTGGGAGGTGTCCCTGCCCATGTCTATCTATTCTATGATAGACAGTGAGGAAAACCCAAAACAACCTCCTAAAGAGGCAATCAAGGTGTTCCTTCTGCTTTGGACTTGCTCATGGTGGTGTTGGCTGCTGTGGGTATCTGCCACTGTCTCAAGGATGCTGCGGGATCCCTGCTGCTTTTAAATAGCAAAGTACTTGGGGAGGAAAGATCCAAAAGGAGTATTTAGTATCTTTAATTAGGGTTAGCGTAATCTTGTGTAGTTAAGAGTGGAGGCAGTGGCCTTTGGGATCTGATTAGAGCAAACTGGCCGTCCCTGGAGGCCATGGCTGCTGCTGGGCACGGCAGAGTTCAGCCGCTTTCACCTCACTGCCTCAAGACAGCAATCAAAGAAAATTGTGCACAGAAATGTCTAATGTAAATTGCCCTTGGTGTTGTTACCATGTAATGTGATGTGATTTCCTTACTTATGCAGAATTGTAATCGCTTTCTCTTCAGGTTAAGAGCAGAATAGGGTGACTGAACTAATTACATGCACGTTGTTGAACTGGTGTTGAGTCTATTTTGTGTGTCTGACTCCTGGGTGAGCTGCCTGACCCCACTGACCCGCATCCCACCGACTTCTGGGACTTCGATGCCTCCTTGCTTTCAAGACCCTTTTTGTGCTCTCTCTTTCCCTGTGACCAAACCTCTTGCCCTCACCCTGCCTCATTGGCAGCAACTGCTGAAACCTTCCTCTCCCTGCTGCCCCACCAGTTTCCCCTCTAGACCATGCTACAGCTAAACAAGGGCACCCCAAAACCACCAAGGTATTAAGATGTGTGAGTCCCCTGGCTGTAGAGGAGAGGAGCTGTCAAAGCGAGGGAGGGACTGCAGTGCAGCACTGAAATGGTTTCAGCTAATCCACTGTGAAGTCTCTTAATTGTGCCTTTAATAGGACTTGAAGGATCTCAAGGCGTTCAGGTTTGAGACAACTGATACATTGAAAATTAGTCTAATTCTACCCTGTCATATCACAGGAGACTTGTCTGTGCTGACGAAGAGGCTTGTTACGCTTCTTTAACATTTAAGCTGCTGCTGAGCATGGGATCTGAGCCACCCAGAGCTGCTTTAAGTGTGCAGCACTGTTTAGTGACTACTCCCTCCCTGCATCCTTGCAAATTTAAGATGAAAACAAAGCTTATTGATTTTTTTTTATCTTTTTTTTTTTTTCCTTCCCTCCACTGCAGCCTTTGGCGTTCTGCTGTGGGAAATCGCGACCTATGGCATGTCCCCTTACCCTGGGATTGATCTGTCTCAAGTCTACGAGCTGTTGGAGAAAGACTATCGTATGGAGCGCCCCGAAGGCTGTCCTGAGAAAGTTTATGAGCTCATGAGAGCATGTAAGTGTTCCTCAGCCCTGCAAATGCTGCTTTTTAGCTCTGCGGAGGTGCAGTAGGATCTGGCCACGCACAGCAAGGCGTGAGAAACCCCCTGCCAGCACCAGTGAAGCTGTGGAGAAGTGCTTGGTTAAAACTGCTTTCCCCAAGGGATGAACACTCTGGGAAACAGCCATTCTTCTCTACTGGGAGCACATGGGCCTGGGGGAGAGATTTGTTGTTCAGCTCAATCTTTTCTTTGCCTCCTTTTTCCTGACAATTGAAAGAAAAGCTTGTGCTCTAAGGATGAAGCTTCATTAGGCTTCTTAAGCCTGTTACTGTTCCACTGGGGGCTTTTGGTACGTGACTTAGTGGGATACAGTTTTTTTTCCAGCATTCCTTTGGCTGGGTGGTGGTTGCAGGTACCCAGCAGCCTCCAAATGAGGTTTCCACGTCATTATTTTCTCTCACCCTTTTTATAAAAAGGGAACTGCCTCCTGGTGTAGTGTGCTGAATGTCTGACGCTGGTGGGAAGCTTTGAGTGGTGTTGTTTTTTCAGGCTGGCAGTGGAGCCCTTCCGATAGACCCTCCTTTGCTGAGATCCATCAGGCCTTTGAAACGATGTTTCAGGAATCCAGCATATCAGATGGTAGGTCCGGGTCCCTCTTGGAGTGGCAATTCCAGGGATGGGGAAAGGGCCAACTGCATCCTTAATTCTGCACGTTTTTCACATGAAACTCAGTCCTAAGTTAAACCATATAGAAAGTGGGGTTGCCTTTACACACGGGCTTTTTCTGTGTATGGGCTTGGGCCTGATTTTAAAAGGCCAAATGGCTGAACCTCGTGAAGGACCCTCTGCTTTTCTTATGTGCTATATTAACTCTGAACAGCACAGTAGTTTTTAATCTTCTGTTGATTGTAGTAATTTTCTTCTGTGCATTGCAGAGGTGGAGAAGGAACTGGGAAAGAAAGGCATGAGGAGTGTCGTGAGCAATTTCCTCCAGGCCCCAGAGTTACCAACCAAAACACGAACATCCAGGAGAGCTGCTGAAAGCAAAGATGCCAACGAGGGCCTGGAGACTGCACATGCTCGAGGCTTGGGGGAATGTGGTAGGTTTTAATTAAAGTCTTTATTCCTTTAGGAAGTACAGATTAAAACAAAATGCACATCCAGCTCCAGGTCTTCACCTAGAAAAAGCTGTGTCTAATAACAGGTGCCATCTTTTCTGTACCAGCGTTGTGTTTCTGGGTGACAGGCTGCTGAGTTTGCTTTCCTGGCTTCAGAACTAGTTTTATTATGTTTTGCAAAGGTAGGTTGTTAATCTTGGGACCAGACACAGACACACAGAGCAGCTGGGAGTGTGAATCCTTAACTGGTTGAGGGATCAGCACGTACCTGCTGGTGCTTAGAGAAGCCCGAAAAGTTCTTTTAACTTAATGGCTGTTGCCTGCAGTTCCCCCTAGACCTGAGCCTGAGCACAGAGCTCTCTGATCATATCCTCTTCCCATTCCCTGGTAGGAGCTATCAGTGGGATATGCTGCTGCATTTGACTGTGGGTAATCTGCTATGTTCAAGCCACTTTACACTACCACGCTGCATAATTTAAAGTGGGATGATGGCTTGGGTTTAGCAAGTCCCATAAGGGAGGTTTCTTCACTCTTCCATCCTACCAGATTTGTGCTTGAAGCACTGAAGAGTATTACTCCTGGCAGGTACCAAATATGATTTCATCAAGGGACAAAGAGGTATTTACACAATCTTCCATGAAATTAAACTCCCTTTCAATCAGATTCTTCGGGAACTTACCTTCCATTCTGAGGAATAAAAGCAGTGTTAAAACACTGAATGTATACAGTAGATTTGTGTGTAGCTCATTTGAAAAAAAAAAAAAGGTAAACCAAAATACAGTAGTTTTTTTTCCACCTCCTGTTGAGGCTGCCTTCTCTAACCATTCATGTGACTGACCTGTTTTGTCAAATTCAGGTAGTGCTACATGTTTCAGTAGCAAATGTACATCTAGACAAAGAGTGGAAAAAAAGAAGGGATGTAAAATGTTTGAAGAAGGAAATATCAGTGACTCAGGAAGGTTATTTACCATATATAGGAAATATAATTGCCTGGTATTACAAGCTTTGAAGTAAAATAACTTCATTTAAATACTTAAGGGCTTTGAGAGATTCGAGTGCAGCAGGAATAATATGATTTTAACGTTATGCTGGGAATCATTTAACTTTTTATTGTGAAAGAAAATATTTCACATTAAAATTTTATTGCAGTTTCTCCTTCAATTGTCAGTGTTTCCATAGCGAGTCCAGCAGCTGGAAGCTGATTCTCAGTGCAAACTGCTAGTTTTCTCTGGATCTCTGCAGTTCCACTGTGTCTAGACTCAGTAAGGCCATTTGCCTCCTGAACTGCTGTGTTTGGGAGGTCTTCTGGTTGTCCAGGTCGCCATAAATTGTGTGGGAATGGTTTAACTGCACATGGTGTCTTCTCAAAGTGCACAACTATTTTTCTTCAAATGCTCTCTCCTCAACCAGAATCTTACCCATAGCATGATGATCACCAGTACGTGACTAGGAAGCTTCCTTCTTTTCCCTGTGACTGCTTCATCTCCCTTGGTACAGCCTGGTGGAGCTGTTAATGTACCTGCTGCCCTGCAGGCGTTCCTCCCCTGAGGTACCTGCTCTTCGAGAGCCTGGCCTGGGAATGAAGACCCCCTGTCAGTCAAATACAGAGACCTTCAGGACTCTGTATAAATTTATTATAAACCACTATTCATTTTTAAATACCTCTTTTAAGTGGAGAAAGGGTCAGCCCATTGTTTCCTCCTGGAGCATTGCTCCCAAAGGAGGCTGTTACTACCCTTTCCTCTATTAGTCTACAAAGCTGGCCATCTTCACGGTGGTGTGACCCAAAGTGTCCAGCTGTCAAAGGGTGTCTTGATTTCTGCTTGTGAAGAAGTGATTTCCATTCCCTCCAAATGACACCAGGAAAGAAGGTGAGGAGTATCAGAATCTAAATGAAGGAGGAGACTGGGCTTGGAGATGGGTTACAGAGATGTCTCATTAATTCAGAGGGTCAGCTCTTCAAAAGACGGCAACAGCACAGGGACTAAAGCAAAGACCTCTTAATATTTATCTTCTTCACAGTGTGAAGTTTAGACAAGTCTCTGTGTTTGAGGGCAGGAATCTGAACATAAACAGTGATGTACAAACACAAAATGTTTAAATCAGAAGCCTACAGGGAAAATAGTTTTGCAGCCGAGTCCTGTAGAGGCCACCTCAGAAATGGATTCATGCAGGACCAGGGACCAGGTTCAGTGCAGGCTTGAGTGTGGCTAAACTTGCTTTCGTTCTGGTCTAAATTTGTCTCTTTTTACAGAACCTGCACCTTTTGGAGGTGCTGCAGTGGTTTGATCCTGGAAGAAAGCAGGTTATTCTGGCCGTTGAAGCAACTCTCAGTAGACTCTTTTCTTTCCCTTGCAGACCCTCTGGATCATGAACCTGCTATTTCACCCTTGCTCCCACGGAAGGAGAGGCCGGCCCTGGAGAGCAGTTTGAATGAAGATGAGAGGCTGCTTCCAAAAGACAAAAAGCACAACCTCTTCAGCGCCCTTATCAAGAAGAAGAAGAAAACGGCCCCTACCCCTCCAAAACGGAGCAGTTCCTTCCGAGAGATGGACGGCCACTCGGACCGCAGGGCAGGTGGGGAGGAGGAGGGCAGGGATGCTGGCAATGGAGCTTTCGTTGCCCCCCCTGCAGACCCAGCTGACCCCTCCAAGTTTCAGAGCCCAAGCAACGGGGCTGGTGTCACCAATGGGGTTGTCGCTGGGAACTCTGGATTTTTATCTCCCCACCTGCGGAAGAAATCCAGCACGATGAGCAGCAGTCGGGGGGTGGCTGCTGAAGAGGAGAGTAGTTCCAACTCCAGCAAACGTTTCTTAAGGTCCTGCTCAGCCTCCTGTGTGCCCCACGGAGCGAAGGACACCGAGTGGAAATCCGTGACTCTGCCTCGGGATTTGCAGTCCACGGGACGCCAGTTTGATTCCTCCACTTTTGGGGGACACAAAAGTGAAAAGCCAGCACTGCCTCGCAAGCGGGCAAACGAGGCCAAGACTGACATTGCTGTCAGGGGGACAGTGACCCCTCCTCCACGGCTGGTTAAGAAAAATGAAGAGACCACTGACGATGTCTTCAAAGATGCGGAGTCGAGCCCTGGCTCCAGCCCTCCCACTCTGACCCCAAAACTTGGCCGTAGGCAACCTGCTGCCCCTCCTTCCTCCAGCGCGCTCCACAAGGACGATGGAGGCAAATCCAGTGCCTTAGGTACCACTGTGATGATGGACCAAGGTTCTGCTGCCAAACCCAACCCTGCTGGGTTTGTGGGTGCCAGCAAGGCTTCCTCTGAGGAGCCACGGCTGAGGAGGCTCAAGCAGACCTCAGAGTCAGCAGGGAAGGACAAAGGGAAGTTATCGAAGCTGAAACCGGCCCCTCCGCTTCCCCTCTCTTCATCCTCCCTTGGCAAGCCTGGGAAGGTTTCTCACAGCCCCAGCCATGAAGCAGCAGCAGATGTGGTGTCTGGGCCGAAATCCAAACAGTTGACTCAGGTTGGAGAGGCTGCAGGCAGCGATGCTGTCAAGCCAAACCAGTCAGGGGAAGGTGTGAAAAAGCTGGGGATCCCCTCTGTACCAAAGCCACAGTCCTCTACAAAGCTGTTGATGAGCACAGCAACCCCAGCTGCTTCTTCCTCATCTGTATCCTCCGCCCCAGGCGTGGACCAGCCATCATCCACAGCCTTCATCCCCCTCATATCCACCAGAGTTTCTCTGCGGAAGACCCGTCAGCCCCCGGAGAGGATTGCCAGTGGCACCATCACTAAAGGGGTGGTGTTGGAAAGCACTGAGGCCCTACGGATCGCCATCAGCAAGAACTCTGAACAAATGGCAAGCCACAGCGCCGTCTTGGAAGCTGGCAAGAACCTCTACACATTCTGTGTGAGCTACGTGGACTCCATTCAGCAGATGAGGAACAAATTTGCCTTTCGGGAGGCCATCAATAAGCTGGAGAATAACCTACGGGAGCTTCAGATCTGCCCAGCGACAGCTGGCAGTGGTCCTGCAGCCACCCAGGACTTTAGCAAACTTCTCAGTTCAGTGAAAGAAATCAGCGACATCGTTCAGAGGTAGCAGAAGCCAGGTTTAAAAGTAAAAATCAAATCCCAACGGGCCAAAGCCAACGGTGGAGAGAGAGTAACGTGTGTGGACTGAGGACCGGGGCGTTCAGGTTAGGGCCGAGCAAAAGACACAGACTGTGAATGGATGCCCCAGCTCCAACGGGCAGGGCTGTGTTTGAGAGGCACTTTCCACCCTCTTAACTCAGATTCCCTGTGTTTCATATACTTGTAATCGTCTCATCTGTGGAGTTCTCGCCTTGTGGACTACAAGTCTAAATGCTGATGTCACACCATGCCTTCTTATTAGTATTTTATTGCTCTGGACAGACCATTAAGACTGAAGCCAGACTGGTGGACGCTCAGATGCCATCCTCCTCAGGAGGACTTTCTACTGCATTTTCATCCCTTCCCCCTGCCCCACTGTACCCGAGGATGAGTGTTTGAACAGCAATAGACCCACTGCATTTCTTGGGAGAGCTGCAGCACGTGTCCCTGGCTCGAGTCTGACATTTACCTGCCATTAATGCAACAGACTTGGCACTTGGGAGGGAAGGGGGGCAAAATTGTTAATGTAAGGGGGTGGGTTTTTTAATGGCAGAATGCTACAAATGATGTTTGCCCAAATTCTTCCTATGATTCTACCTGCTGCCCTTCCTTTCTGTGGTTTTGTTTGGTTTTTTTAATAATTTCTTCATGTTGTTGAGCCCAAGTGAATCGCTGGGGTTCAGAATGTTGCAGAGGGCACCCGCTGGTGTAGTGGCACAGGAGCCCCTTTGTGGATCTCCCTTGGTAGTGATAAAGGACTGGAGAAGGCCTGAAGAAGGACGTGCTGTTCCACCCCTGTGATGTCTGACATTAATGGGGCTGGTGTTTGGGGTGGAGGGATGCAGAGGTTGGGGGACGGTGCTGAGCAGGGTATTGCTCCCCCAAAGACAGGAGGGGGAGACGGCGTAGGGTGAGTTCAGATACCTCTGTGCCTCCAGCAGTTCTTTCAGCTGAGCTTGAACATCACGGCTGGGTGAAAACTGATGCTTCTCTGGTTGAATTTCCTGCTCTTTTAGTTCTATGAGCAGAGAGGGGACCTGGCTTCTGCCCTCCTATAGAGACCTTTGTTTTGAGGGGCTGTGGTGCCTCCCTTCCCGTGCCAGTGCTGACTCCCTGGGAAAAGCTCAGATGCTGGTACTTTGGGGTTAAAACCATCACTACCTTCATGCCGGTGTGGTTCCATCCAGCATCAAACAAGGATCTGTGAAGACTGCAGACACTTCTCTTGGGTGCATCTCCTGAGGAGAGCACCACAAAATGCTGACTGCAGGACTCCTGGGCTTCTTATCCGAGGACCTGTGACCTTCCCAACTAATGCAACGTGACTGGGAACTAACTGTGACTTGTGACAATAGTGAAAGAACAAGGTTTAGGGCTATTAACAGTGCAATTTAACTCCTTTTAACAGTTCCAAACAAGAGAAAAAAAAAAAGTGTTTTCCATCTCCTGTTCCCCTGTAACTCTTGTGAGCCCTCTTGTGTATCTTAAATACTAATTGCCTTCAATTGTATTTTATTCTGTTCTCTTTGGAACTGTTTCTTTTGTATATGATTTCTAGTAGTTCACTCGTGTGTATTCACGCCACTTCTCGCCCTCACAAGCAGCCGTGACTTTCCACATGTCAAATGTTCAAAAGGAAATACACATTTCTGCCACAGGCTGCCTTTAAAAATGTAAGGAAAAAAAAAAAAAATCCAGCCACCCTTGGACTGTCTCTTTCCTGGAGGTACTGTTTTTACTTTGATAACATATTGTGCCACTATATTATACATTTGTATCTCGTTATTACACACTTTTGTAGACTTGTCTTTTTTACAGTGTGTAAATAGCTCTGTCCTTCATCTCTGTGATACTTAAGGGGGTCGTTTCCCCTTTAATTTGGTCCAGTACAGATTGTTTCTGTGCACGACTTCCAATTCTTCCTCCTCTCTTTCTCTATTTTTCTTTTTTTTTTTTTTGATTTATTTTTTATTCCAGTCTCTCTTGCGTAGTATATTTAAAAATAAATCAATGTTGAGGAAAACTTGTGTTTGTCTGTTAGCAAGGCTTTTCAAGCCCGGTTACCTCTGCCTCTGAAAAGAGGGGGTTTCCCTGTTTGGGGGGTTCACCAGGGCCCTTGGGCACCCTGGGCTGCTCAGAGCCAGGCAGCAACACCTCTTCCACCTCTTTTTGATCTGAAAAGCCAGAAGAGGGGGAAAAAAAAAAAAAAAAAAGATGCACAGAGTAAAGACTGTGTCATCACCTCTTTTGAAGGGAAGACTTTGCTGTTATCTTCAAGGAGATTTAAATGAGAGGTTTGACTTCAAACTTCTCTTCCTGTTAATTGTTTGTGTTCTGTAATTCAGCTGCTGTTGTTTTTCTCTCCTCCTCTGCTATGGAAAGACCTGGGAGTTTCTCTCCTCAGACGATTCTGGCTGCTCCCTCCCTCGTTTCCAGCTGTGTCCTGGCTGAGGCACCGCTGGGTGCGATGCTCCCAGCCCAGACCCCAAGCAAAGAGCTTCCCATTGAGCTCCTCAAGATGCTGGCACACCAGCTGGCCACAGGTTTTCTGTCTAAAAATTGGTTGGAAATAATGTTGTCTCCAAAAGCCCGTCCTTATTTTCTGTTTTCAGACTACCTTTCCAGCAAATCTTGAGGGAGGGACGTATCCAGGTACCATAAGCAGCCTCTAAAATGAGACATGGCCTTGATTGATGAGGGTGTTAGAGCAAAAAGGGACGAGAAGGAACCAAGGGCAGCTGAAAGCGGGTGGTGTGCCCCAGTTCCTGCAGTGGCTCAGTGATGTTTTAGGGTCATAACCCAGCTCGTCCAGTTTCTAATCCCCTTGACAAGTCCCTATTGAAATCTGTCAGTCCTGGTGCAGGGAACTGCTGGCTCCTGGGCCACAAGAACAAGGCTCATCAGAAACCTTGTCTGGCTGTGACAGCGATGGCATCGGGCTGCTTCTAAATGAGTGTGAAGAAGATGGAAAGAGGAGAGGGGAGGATGCTGTGGGCAAGTATAAATGTGATTAATGACAAGGGCTACTACTCAGCAGGGTGGTGGTGCCTGGTGGATGTCCACGTAAAGTTGCAAAGTGTTCCTGGTTGGTTGGTGACAATGATCCTTGGCAAAAATAAATGTCCAGGCTACTCTTTGTGTGCATCTCCAGCATAGAGACTTGCATACAGTGAATAGTTGTGTGTGGAGGGAACATATGGAGAAGCTGAACCTGCCTTGCCCCTGGTCTTCTCCATCTCTGCTCACTTGGGGACCAGTCCGTGGTGTTGTGGGAAGGCAGGGGCTGGTTGACCTGACAGGGGAAAGACCTGGGATCCGCAGTGTTGGGAGTGAGAGAGAGGGGATTAAAGGCTAAATTTAGCCACATACAGTAGGAGTTGACTTAACAGATCGATGCATTTAACAGTTTGATTGCTCCAATTTTCAAGGCTATTGAGCTTGAAAGTGAGAGTGCTCTGGGGGAAAAAATAGCTGTGTTTGTGTTTTTTGTTTTGGTTTTCGTGTCTTTGAAATTACAATGTTCGCTCTTTTAAGTTTTCCTTTAATGTCATCCTGCCTTTTGTTGAGAAGTTGCTTGTCACAAGATGTAAAATG
>BJBW01004709.1:24826-47467 GCA_004320125.1 Scolopax mira | reverse complement strand
CACCCTTTAGATACTTGTCAGCATTAATAAGGTCTCCCCTTCTCTTCTCCAGGCTAAAGAGTCCCAGCTTTCTCAGCCATTCCTCATCAGGGAGATGCTCCAATCCCTCCATCATCTTTGTTGTCCTACATTCATGTCTTTCTTCCTTTTCCCTGGGGATCAGAAAGGGTTAAAAAGGACCCAGTGGTTTCATATTGAATCTACACCCATCATATATATATCGAAGGTTTTGAGAGGGGGGGAGGGGTGGTTTACACATGTCACTGGCCATAACTCAGACTTTTATTATAATTGTGACCATATGGTTAATGGGACTTAATAAACCATTGTTGACCTGGGCTCTGCGCGCACAAATCTCTTGCTCCCTCTCTTTTTTTCCCTTGTCTGTCTGGATGCTCTATGCCAAGCAGCTGTGATTTAGTGACTCTAAAGCACCAGTTTTGGTGGCCAGCAGCCAGTTGGTGCAGTTTCTTGGTAGAGCCTGAGGAAAGTCACAAGTTGCACAACAGCCTGACAGAGACGGGGACCGACTTTCCCAGGGCGAGGGGGCGGCTGCGCTGTGCCTCGGACAGACACAAGCAGTGTCGGTGTGAAGGCTGGAACTGGGGGGACATCAGGCAGGCTCCAGCCCTGAGTCCCTCGTTGAGCTTCAGTGACTGCTGTGGAATTAAAGCCATGCTTCTCCCGATGCCGGCAAGGGGAGTGTTTCAGCCAAGCGCTTCAAAGAACCCAGACACCAGAAATAAATTCTTTATAGTGAAGAGTGGTGAGGCACTGGAACAGGTTCCAGGGAAGTTGTGGATGCCCCATCCCTGGAGGGGTTCAAGGCCAGGCTGGATGGGCTTTGAGCAACCTGGTCTAGTGGGAGGTGTCCCTGCCTGTGGTAGGGGGCTTGGAACTGGATCTTTAAGGTCCCTTCCAACTCAAACAATTCTATGATTCTAACCCTTGCCTTCTGGTTTTGGCAGGCACAAAGCCTCCCACTTCATGAAAATTAGAACTGGGAGCAGGGAGGGCAAAGCTATTAAATCCTATCTCAAGCTTTCCCCTGGGAACCCAGTGCAGGACTGACCCAGGCCACATCTTCTTCAACTTCTTATCTCACCTAATTTTAAAATGACCTAAGGGACGGGCAAGTGCCCCCCGCCTTGGAAGGACATTTATTTTTAGTCGGTGCCATGCTACCGTCTCTCCCATCGTTAATAATGCTGCATTGTCACCCCTCTGTCCCCCACTGGCCTGTTCAGCCACCTCTGTCACCAAAGGGGTTACTGCAAACCCTCAGTAGGCACGGATGGACATCTCACCCATACCAGTTAACTGAGTTGTGCTGCTCCTTGGGCTTTTCCCTGTAGCCCTTTACAAGACTTCGTCAATCCAGAAAATTTCCCTTAGCTTCATTTTCATTGCATGATTCCCAGGAAGGCCGCTGCCAACTGGTTTTACAGGTGGGGGCCCAGGAGCAGAACCTCCTCAGCTTTCCTGGAGAGAGCCAAACATATGTGCCTTGGAGGAATGAGTAATCTTGAAGCTACAGGTATTGAGGCATATGGCTGACACATCAGGCTGCACCAGGGTAGAGGTTTTGGTTCATTCTTTTGATCTTGAGCTGAAACTTAATGTTTTTATTATTTGATTGGTGTTTTTGTGATTACATGCACCTGACAATAATGATATCCAGGCACATGTGTAGGTGGGGTGCTGCTGAAATTAAACTCTCTTCCTTCCCTAAAATGACTGTGTAAACACCAATTCCAGCTCCTTGTGTCATGTTTAGAAATGAGGGCTCCTGGTCCTGTATTACCCTTTCTGAGCCCTACAGAACAGACACAGAGGAAGCCTGTGCTGCTCTGCTCTTCTGGCCTTTTCTTTTTTCTTTTTTTTCTTTTTTTCTTTTTTTTTTTTTTTAAATCAGTTTTCCTGCTCTTTGGGAAATGTCGTTTCTTCACCACATTGTGCACTTAGGGCTGTGTTTCTTCTGTCCACAGATACTTCACATGGCTTCATTTAGGACATGATCCAAGGGCTGGTGGTCACAGCTGGAGTCTTTATGCTGTCTTTGATGGATTTCTGGAGCAGCCTGAGTAGATTTTGGTACATCTTCAATCATGTTGGGTAGACTATTACTCTTCTCAGAGCTCTGTCTCTCCTGAAATTGGAGGGGTTTTCCTAACCAGTGGCAGCCTTGATACTTGGATATCCACAGAAAGCATCAGAGATAGATGGACAGATAGACTGCACAGTGAGTTCAGAAATGTAAAAAGATATGTTTAAAATGTAAAAACCAAAGATATTTTTGAGGTTTTGGCCTTCAGCAGGTGAGATATGAGAGGTGAAACTTTCCATGACATGAAGAACCTGCCCCTGAAATGGAGCCAACCCCAGGACATCTCACCTCCTGCTCCATCCCACTCTTCCCACTCCAAACATCTTTCTCACCCTTCCCACAGCAGCCTCCCCTAGCACTACTATGCCCCTTCATAGAATCATGGAATGCTTTGGGTTGGAAGGGACCTTAAAGATCATCCAGTTCCAACCCCCACTGCTCTGGGCAGGGACACCTCCCACCAGACCAGGTTGTTCAAAGCCCCATCCAGCCTGGCCTTGAACCCCTCCAGGGATGGAGCAGCCACAGCTTCTCTGGGCAACCTGGGCCAAGCTCTCACCACCCTCACAGCAAAGAATTTCTTCCTAATATCTCACCTAAGTCTCCCCTCTTTCAGGTAATGGAGCTTGCACTTGGACTTGTTGAATCTTGGACCCACCTCTCAAGCCTACTCAGATCCCTCTGAATGGCTTCCTTTCCCCCAGTGTGTCAGCCCCTCCACACAGCTTGGTGTGTCAATTTCATACTAAATGAGTATATCTAGAAGTTATTACCTGCGGTAAAGATGGTCCAAATTGACTTGGTGGTTTTCGGTGACATGCCTGTCTCATTAAATCTGGATGTTGAATCATGCAGCATTCTCAGTGTGGTGATTTATTTCAGTGATATTTTCATGTGAGACATCCTTTTGAGGTAAGAAGAGCAGGGTATGTCAGCAGATGGGAAGAACTGGGAGGCAGTAAAATGAGAGGAGCTGCATGGAGGAACCTGGCCTGAGGAGGCACATTGAGCTGAGATGGCTACAGCAGCTCATACAAGACAGGGGGTGCAGCTTTGCGAAAGAAAAAATATCTGGGATACCCTGATTATCTAGGATATCCAGCCTATTTCTTTATTTTTCCCTCTCTGCTTCTAATTTGGGTCCATACAATCACTTTCAAGTTGTCCCAGTGTCAAATCTGTTGGAATGTGCTACTCTGTTATAGAAAGCTGGTTATAAGGAACATATGGTCATAAAAATCCAGTTGGAGAAAGGGAGGAGACAAATTTAAACAGGATGGAAGTTGCTTTGGTAGATCCTCGCCAATGGGTGATTTCAGTTGGTTTGAAAGATCTCTTGACTGACTCACTTCCTAAGCAAGAGAATGAGAGCAAGAAAAGCATGAAATGGAGGTAGTATTGAAGGACTGTTAAAAGCCTAATTTAGCCTTCCAGTCTCCATCAGATGTTTGAGGATGGGGTGAATTGCCCCTTTTCAGGTACACAGGAAGAAGAGCCTTGTTTTGGTGCGATTCCCAGCTTTGGCCCAGCTGGAGTGAGAGGAGATGAATCCCCCCAACCCACCGATCCCACCCAAACTCTACGGACCAAGAAGACTGCGATCCAGCCTTCCCTGAATCACAGCTGAAGCACTTAAATGTGAAGAAAAGAGGCCACTTTGCCATGCTGCCACCCCCATGACTCTTTTGGGTGCTGTTGATTGATGTGTTGGGGCTTCCTGAGATGGCTGGCTGGAAAATGGGTTGCCAAGGGGCTGCTCCCAACGCAGAAATCTTCACCCCACATCCAGTGCTGAGCCTCCATGGGATACTCTTTTTCTTCTCTTTGGTGGCATTACTGGCAGAATGACTCCTTGCTCCCTGGCGCTCGTCAGAAACCAGATGGGGGGGACTATGATGAAGATGAGGAAGGCTTTGAGGGGGATCAGAGGGAAAATTCTGCTCTGTTCCTGTGCTGGCATTTTGATTGTCCATCCTGTCTGCTGTGATAGAGTCAAGGTATTATTTAATTCTGTGCTTTCTGCTGACACCTGCTGGCCCTTAGCAGCAGGTTATTGCCTTCCTGCCTAAAGGGCTTTCACAACCTCGGAAGTTGTTATTATTTATAATTACCTGATGGGATGATGTCACTGTTAGAACTAGTCTTTAACCTCCAACTACAGGTAATTGATTGTATCTCTCCCAATACCCTTCCCATCCCCTTCTTGTTATTACCAGCTACAATTCATCTGTGAGCTTGCTGTTCTAAAATGCAAAGCAGCAGCACGATCTGGTGGAGTGTGTGGTGTGGTATAAACTGCATGACTCCGACAGTCGAAATTTGGGGGAAATCCTGGAAACTTGAAGGTCTTGATGTTCTAATTTAAGGAAATTTGAGTTGGAAATAAGTAGCTCCACCGCAGTCAGTGTTACTACACTGGTTTATAGCTACAGATTTTCCAGAGAGATCAAAATGAGGGTTCTGCTCCTAAAATGATGACACTCACATCCACCAATGGTGAGCCGCATACTGAAATCCCTACTCATTCTTTATCCGGGGCATTCCTAAAGTGCCCTCAGATTAGGGACATGGAAATAATCCATTACTTACAGAAATAATAGTTCTCTTACCAGTAATACAAAACGAATTACATTATAGCCTATTAACTTTGTTCATCTGGGAGACAGAGCCCTTCGTCATGTTGGTGTCACTGGTGTAGCTTGAGAAGATGAGAAAGGAGGCATTTCTATCCCAAGGTGAAAAGTCTATGGGATTTCTGAGGAATTTGGGCTTGTTGAGCGTCTTGGCAGAAATGGTGAGGGCATCTTCCTGGGGCTGGGGCTGTAGCTGTGCGAGGGCCAGTCAGCCTCATGTCCCAGAGCCTCATGTACGCTGTGAGAATTAGCATTAAATAAGAAATTAACATTTATAGGCTGTTCTAAGCAACCTTATGTGTACAACCTTACTTCCCTGGAACAGATCCTCCAGGAAGCTCAAGATAAAAGGTAATGTTCTGACAGAAGGGAAAGCAACTCAAAAGGTGAATGTAATTTTTGTGAATCACGTGTAGGGTTCAAAAAAGCATTTTAGGAAATGTCCGAGACCCTATGGGAGAGCAAGATGCGATGCAGAACGGATGGAGAGAGGGCAGAGGGGACAAGTGAGGGTCTGGGAGGACAAGGAAGGGCTCATCTCCCCTCTTCTCCCCTTTCCTACTGAATTGCTGAACACTGATTTTGAGAAGATGGGAGACAAGGGGGAGACCACAAACCATGGGCTTTCTTACCCTTCCAATGTGATGGGAGACCACGATGCTGTGTCTTGGTTTGCAAGAATCCTTTTTAGATAAGGAGCAACTACAGAGGGTCCAGACTTTACAGTAAAGAAGTAACTCCACTTGAATTTGATGACTTTTGAGGCCTTCCTAGTTGGAAGGGGGAGGTGAGGGATTGTAACCACTCTGTCCCTCTGTCAGTGACAGCACAGGCAAATTGTCTATATATTAAGGCAATTTTAAGCAACGAGACAAAGATTGGTTAGATGAGATTAATTTAACTGCCTGCTTCTTATCGTGTCACCAGGGTGTTCGTTCTGCACAGCATGATACCACATCCTCTTTGGACAGTGCAAGAGGTTATGTCCCACCCTGCCCACATTAGTGTGCCAGGGACCTGACCACACTAATTGGGGCTAATGTGGGCTTCCCACCCACACGTCCTCCACCCCTTGGCGTGGGAGCTGCATTTAAGCTGAGGCCATTTGGGTTTTGGTCCTTCTTTGAGCTGCGGTGGGTACATGGTGGACTTGGGCTTGTGGCTCTTGAAATCCTGGCTATGGACCTGCTGCGTGACTGTGGACTTACCCGAGGACCTGGACTGAGGCTGTCCCTGGTCAGTGCCACCAGACCTGCTCTGCTTCTCTCTGTTTGGGTCCCATGGGGCCACGCTGCTTGTGGTGAGCTCTTCACTCCCACCTTGCGTTGCTGTCACCTTTGTCTTCTGGCTTGCTGGGCGGTGCACACCTGCTCTTGCAGCTCCCTAATTTTCTCAGGTGTTTTGGGCCATAGGTTACCCTCTGGTTTAAGGCTGATCTCCACACCCTGTAGGACCATATGGCCACATAAGGCCTCATGGACCTACGTAGACCCTTATAGGCCTTCAAACCCTGTAGGACCTATGGAAGGTCACAGTGCTGCTGGATTCTGTAGCCCCTTCAGTGGGGATTAGGAGTGAGTACAAAGATTAAATGCAGCTCCTTAAGTGCCATGGGTGGAGGCCCCAGACGAGGTTGGTCAGGGCACTCAGAGCTTGTTGGTGTACTTAAGACCCTGACATCATGTTTGGCGGGACTTCTTGGCAGCCTCTAAATCCATGCAGGGTATAGCATGAGTAATGAAGCAAGCTGTAATTTTGCCCTGAATTAAGTCCCTCCTTCCTGTTTTCAAAGAGCGTGTCCACCAGAGGTGGTGTGGACAGTCTGTCACTTCTTTATGAAACCTCAAAGGCCGTAAGATATAGGTGGGATTTGACTTCCACCAGAATTACTGTAGCTCTGGAAGCAGGAAATGGTTCCTGTCTCTCAGGATAAAGTCGCGTTATCTGATTTATGTTGAGGGGAGGGGAGATCCACTTGTTTCCCAAGAACTGGGTTAGGTTAAATGTCTGCTGAGACCTGGGGACTCGCAGGAATGTATGTACCTTATCTCCTTGTAGAGCATATGTTCTCCACAGTATGCCCCCAAGTTACAACAGTCGCAGGATGACTAATTCCTCTGTGTCAAAACAGGCAGAATCCCTGCCTGAGGCACCCCTTGTTCCCAAAAACATGTGACTTGGCCTTACAAAAGTCTGGCTTGGACACTGCTGTGAACCTGTGACAAGAAGTCACTGTCCTGGCTGTGGAGGGGTATGGTAGGAATGGAAATTGGGGCGGTCTCCTCAGGGAGGTACTGACAGATGTTGAGAGCAGTACGGGTGAGATCTTCTGTGGATTGTCAGAGACTTCCTTTCCATGGTCTCCTGAGACTAATTGCAGAGTAGCTGAACTGTCTCCCTTCTGTCCTGTGTTAGTCCCCAGGAACCCCACCTGTAGGGTCAGCACCTGACTCTTCCTCAGTAACATTTCATAGAATCACAGAATGGTTTGGGTTGGAAGGGACCTTAAAGATCATCCAGTTCCAACCCCCTGCCCTGGGCAGGGACACCTCCCACCAGACCACATTGCTCAAACTCCATCCAACCTGCCCTTGAACCCCTCCAGGGATGGGGCAGCCACAGCTTCTCTGTCCAACCTGGGCCAGGCTCTCACCACCCTCATAGTGAAGAATTTCTGTCCTAGATCTCATCTCCATCTCCCCTCTTTCAGGATCAAACCCTTCCCCCTCCTCCTGTGGCTCCTCTCCTTCATCAAGAGTCCCTCCCCAGCTTTCCTGGAGCCCCCTGGGGGACTGGAAGGGGCTCTAAGGTCTCCCTGGAGCCTTCTCCAGGCTGAACAACCTCTCCCAGTTCTCTCAGCCTGTCCTCACAGGAGCAGAGGGGCTCCAGCCCTCCCAGCATCTCCTCTGGCCCCACTCCAACAGGTCCATGTCCTTCTGATGCTGGGGACTCCACAGTTGGACGCAGTGCTGCAGGTGGGGAAAAGGGACAAACAAAAAGCATATCCAATTCAGCCTGTCATTATGGGACAACCACAGCTGTGTGTTCCCACGACCAAAGGAGAGCCAGATGGTTGCCAACGCTCAGCTGTGAAAGCGCCTGTCGCCTTTACTCCTTCAGCGTAGATAATGACACCCCAAATATCTGGGCACCCTTAGGGAAGGTGACGAACAAGAGGGAGGCTATTCCAGCACTTCTTCAAACCTTTCACTGAAATTTCTCTGAAATTTTTGGAGTTGGAAGGGACCATAGAGATCATCTAGTCCAACTCCCCTGCCAATGCAGGACCACCCAGAGCACGTCACCTGTGTCACCTTTTCCTGAGAAGGACACTTCCTTAGCAGAGGTTTCCTAGGAAGCCTGTCCAAGGAGAAGGGTTTAGCTTCATAAATGAGTTCTGAAGGTTTTGTCCACCCAAGGCTTTCGGCAGTTCCTGCTACAGAACTTGCTTTCATGTGGATCTTGCTTGCCTTGAAGTACTGGCTGGATCTGTGTCAAACCATCCCAACTAATTCCAATAAATAAAATATTTCAACTATCTGGCTTATATCTAGAAGTGTGTAACTTATATATATGAGGGAATTTCTAGCATGGCCTTGGCCTAGTCTACCAGAGAGAACTTGTTCCATAGCAGGCAGGACCCAGAGCTTGTGTGCTATCCCCAGAGTGATTATTTCACCCAATTATTTCTTCAAAATAATCACTCAGACAGAGTTTTTCTGCCAGAGTGAGATCTTTCTGTTGCCTGCCTCTTTGTAACAAGGAGCGGGCTACTAAAAATCTATCAGAGGAAAACCTGTGACCGAGAGTCAACTGGTTAGAGCTGGGACGATGTTCAGTTTGACTCTGTTTTCCTCTACCTAGAAAAATGTGTAAAAGGACACCAGAGAGATTTTTGGACAACCTTAGAAAACAACTCCTGCCTTTCAGGTTTGAAAGTGTCAGCGGAAAATATTTTTTTGGAGGTGAAGTTGGCCTCCTATGTCTTGGTTGCCTTGAAAGCTCTGATAAATGTGAGAACTTGCTCACATGGATTCCAGATATGTTTTATCTGAAAAAAAAACGGTTTCTTACCAAGTCCTGTATAAATTCACCTTTGCCAGGCTGAACTGAACTTCGCGTCAACCATGAAGCTGATTTTGATCTTCAGTGCCCTCATCGGGGCTTCCTTGTGCCTGGAAACCTTTGTTGGGTGAGTTATGCTTTTGGGGAAGATCTTTAATTTAAGGCTGTGTTTTTTCAGTTGTTGTTTTTCATGATCTTAACTTCACAAAATGTCCTTGGGGCACAATTCTTTGCTTCTTTTGGCTGACTTGTCTTGCTCTTTGGTAGTGCCGTATTTGAAGGAACCCCTCTCTTTAGTTCCATTTGGGTTTTCCAAGGAGAATGGTTGAGCTCCTAAATTTATGTTCACCCAAGGTTTTGTTTTGGCTCTGACTGTACCTGGAGAGCAGCCTCGAGCTTTGATCTGGAGCTGAACCTCACTGCAGAGCTCGAGTGTTCAGCTTGACACATCTGTAGAACAAAAAGAGCAAAAAGACCAGAACCTGGCTTCAGATCGTAAAAGTCACTAGTTTCCCTTTGCTTTTGAAGTTTATTGCTTCTCTCTAAATGCTTAATCCTCTTCTGAGCCTTTCTAAGCAATTTGAGTTCTTACATCCAACTGTTATCTCTATGTTGCATTGCAAAATTATCTCCTTCTGGCGTATTTCCTCAGAGTCTTTCTGACCGTGTAAGAACCTTAACAAAAGATGATAAAAAACATGATAGAAACTTCCTGAGATATAGTAACTGAGCACTAGATTCTGGTGAGTAAATCTGTATATGAAGACATAAAGGATTAAGAATAAGAAATTATATACATAGTTTACTAAAACCCCAGGATTTGTAAAGCCAGGAGAAGCTATTTTGAGCATTTAATCTGGGCTCTGGCATAACGTGGGCTGGATTCTCAGGAATTCATTCCTCGGTCACATGCAGTAGCTGTGGTTAACGAGCCTCATCTCTTCACAGAAGAATCCAATCCAGAAATAAAGTTGCTGGTGGTGGATAATCCAATACTAATTTATTAGTGTGGTAAAGTGCCTTCAGTGTTGATTTAACTTGGTCTGTCGAAAGAATCTTATACCTTAATTGGCCGGAGTGAGGAACCTGGTGTTAATGAGTGTCCCTTCTCAGCCGCTGAGGCCACACAAGTAAATAAACACGCAGATAACGGGGCTCCCACGCCGAGTCCCTTGTTTACCCTGTCTTAAGATGTGTTTTCCAATTCTGCAGTTACTCACCTCGATTTGCTCTGAGTCACCTCCCTTTTTCAGCGCTGCTTGCAGCGGGTGCCAGCAGAGCAGCTGGGCCAGCTCAGGTTATGGAATTTCTCTCATGATAGTCAAAGGCAGATGCCTCGGGAAGACAATAAAAACAAACACACCAAATGTTTTAACCACCAAATGCCATTTGCAAACGTAGCATTGGTGCTGGGCTCACTTGCAGTAATCCCCAGGCTCAACTGCTATGGAGTACATCCATACTTTTTGGCTAAGGCATTGATCCCGGCCTGTCCTTCCAGTTGTTATCCAGGTTTCCTTCAGAACAGCCCCCCGTTTCTCCAGGATAGGATCAGGTTGCCCAGGGAAGTGGTGGAATCATCATCCCTGGATATATTTCAAAGCCAGGCAGACGTGATGCTGAGGGACATGGGTTAGTGGTGGGTTTTGGCAGCGTTGGGTTGATGGTTGGACTTGATGATCTTAAAGGTCCCTTCCAACTGGATGATTCTTTGATTCTGTGATCTTCTGTCCCCCAGCTGTGGCATACACTTGTTGTTTGTAGATTCTTTTGTCATTTCATAAAAGCCTAAAAGGGACCTCCAGAAATCTTTAGTCCTCCCTCCTGCTCAGAGCAGGGCACGGAGCTGTTTCCCCTTATCATCCTCTGCCCCTACTGAGAAGAGTGTCATTTTTTTATGACTCTCCTTCAAGTTGTCATAGCCTGTAATGACATCAGCCTGGACAGGCCTGGGTTCATCAGCCTCTCCTCATGGTACTGTTTGCTTGTACCTATTTTACTAGGCAGCCTGGAACATTGTGTTCCAGTGATCTAAAAAACCACGTGGAGACCGTACACTGAGATCACTAGTGCAGTCTCAGTTAATCACTGAGGTTACCCATGGAGCAAGGTACTTCCAGACGTTGATTCATTCCAGCTGGAATGGTGCAGGCCACCTTCTGATGGTATCAGCTTCTGACAACACAGGGAAGTTTGTCCAAACTGAAGAAACGTTAAATGAATCCCATATTTAGCTTTCATTTTGCTATTTTATAGTCTTCCCCCACTTCTGATCATTTGCAGACTCAGCCAGACGTTGGTTTTTTTCAAGTTGTTGACAAAAAATAACTAATAGCTGCAAGAATGACCCCTGTAAGTGATTAAAACCTCAGCCACTTGATGTCTTATCTTAAAAATTGCCATTTAACTGGATACTAATCTAGTAGATGTTTAGGGGCCCGGTCCTGCAGGTTGTTGGTTGAACTCTTGGGTGACACTAAGTCAACTGCATTAAACAAGTCTGTATTGGCTGTTAGCACGCAAATAAGCAGCCAGCAAATGAATAATCTTAACAACAAGTGAGTTCCAGAACCCTTTTTTCAGGCTGTTTCTGAAAACATGCTGATTTATTGCAGGGACCAGGTTCTCCGAATCAAGACAAGAAATGAGGAGGAGGTTAAGCAGTTGCAGCTTTTGGAATCCCTGGAACACCTTGAGGTATGGTATTAGCACAGAGGCATTTTTTAACCTTTCAGGCTGGGGTAGGACTTACGAGCACAGGACTTCACATCATGTTTGGAAGGTTCTTACCTTACTGTGGCAGCTGCCACAAATACATTTACTGGCTCAATATCTGGTGTTTGATCTGCAAGTCCTAGTACCAGCTTGATACTCAGAAGTGGCTGCATTTATACTTTCTTCCTACTGGGTTTACAATCATATTTGAATTGATCTGCTCTTAATCTTAGTGTCAAAAAGCTTGTTTTTAAAGTAGAGATACTAATCTTTTTGTACTTATCTCCCTGTGTTGTGGGAGGAATTTATTAGTTTGAGTCTACACTGTAAAGCACTCTATAAAATTTTAGGTTATCACTGTTCTTATTGCCTTTGGTGAGAATTTTTATCACTTTCTTTAAAAATACTGATTTGAATAGTGTAGAAATTAGAATTTAGAAAAGCCCTACCAAGGGAGAAATAAAAACAATGGGTTTCATGTTAGCTATAAGTGTGATACAGAGATTTTTTTGTAACTATTTCTAGTAAAAGGGAAAATAGCAAAATCATTACAGAAGACTAAAATTCCATCTTTCTTATATGACTGAAGCTCTGAAGTCAGTGAAAATGCTGACTTTAGCCTCCTGCAGATCTTTTTTTTATCATTAACTGATAAAAGGTTGTGGTGGGGCCCAGCTAAAGAATGGAGCGTGCTGTAAGCATGACGGGGAGATTTGGGGAGAATTTGGAAGAAATCAGCATTTCTAAAGCTTTAGAAGAGCTGTTTGCGGAACGCTTTCCCAAACCAAATCCGTATTATTTCCTCTTTTCAGCTTGATTTCTGGACAAATCCCTCCACTGCTGCCCTCCCTGTGGATGTACGAATCCCTGCTACCAATGTCCAAGCAGTCAAAGCCTTCCTGGAGTCCCAGGGGATTGAGTACTCCATCCTGATTGAAGACCTGCAGGTAGGCACATGATTAACTTTTTAATCCTGTGGAAAAAAAATAGGGATTCCCAATCATTCATTAATTTGTGGACCCTTCTATACTCTGTTTCCATGAGGTCCTCCCCTTATTTTTGCAGTCTGTGGATTAGTTTCTTGAAGACGATCTGTGCGTCTACCTGGAACCATGTAGAATAGTGACATCAATACACTCATAGGCTCCATGGGGCTCTTCTTCTAACCTCTGAGGAATATTGTGTGGTCTTTTGGCTTCAGACATGTGGGAATCACAACACTGAAGTTACTTGTAATTCAGAAAACTGTGTAAAGAGCAGCTTTGGATCATAATCTGAAAGAAACGTACCCCACTGTGTCAGTTAACTCACCCCTTTGGGCACTAATCTGACATTGCTTCATGAGCAGCAACCCCAAAATGACACTAAAATAACATTAACTCAGCAGAAACTGTGCTTTTTTCCTACCCCCTTCCCCTTCAAGCTTTCCAGTGCTATTCTTGTTCATCTTAACAAGCATTTAAAAATTAATATTGACAATTTAAGCACCGGTTCTCACGTCCAGTTTTTTACACCCACTTCACTACAGATAAATTCAGCAGAAACATCCCTTTGCTCCTGGGGCTGGGCCAATGAGCAACGCCATCATGTCGTTATTATTAATTAAGCAAGTGTTTTTTCTCAACATTTGAATGGCTTCTTTTAGGCTGTTCTCGATAAAGAAAAGCAAGAGATGGTCTACAGTCAACAGAGGGAGCGCAGCAGCAACAGCTTCAACTATGGAACTTACCACACTCTGGATGACGTGAGTCCCTCAGCTTTGGGGGAAGAGGATTCTTTTTTCCTTCTGTCTTCAATTAAACATCCTAGATTAGGATGTAAAATGTCTTTCCACCTTTTGGCATGCAGTTTTGTTTTTAAACGGATGCATTTTGTGGTCAGCGCCATGAGGCAGCGCTTTTCCTGGTGGAGTGTTGGAACAGAGAAGTTCAGATCATAGTTTTTCATAAATGCTTCTACAGAGTTCTGGCAAAACCCTTCCTTCTGACACTCAAAAGAGATTGAGAAATAAATGAATCTCAAGATAAGGAAATAGAGGAAGCTGTAACCCTCAAGTAGAGCAGAAGGTCAGGCATTTTTTTAATACCAGAAGTTCTTAAAGAGAACTTATTCCTGAAATAAGATGATCTTGATGGTATAGCAGCACTGCCTTCTACTTTGTTAGGAAGGGCATTGACCACAGGGACGTAGGGTGAGATGGGGCTTTGGGGAGGTCATAGTACTGAAGGCAAAAGGAGAGAAAAGTTGATTTCGTGGGGTCTGACAATTGTTCTGGGCCGTGCTATACATATAAATGTAATGTTAAGGCCATCGTGTCTCTTCATTTCAGATTTATGCAGAACTGGATCATCTTGCATCCGAGTACAGCAGCTTTGTCAGCAAGCACAAGATTGGGGAATCCTTCGAAAAGCGGCCTTTGTACGTGCTGAAGGTACATATATCTGGCACAGAGCACACAACGTGTGCCTACCTACGTGTATACATATTATAGATAACAGCACAGTTCAGTCCAAAGCGTCCCCAGTCTATTCGGGATGGGGTTTTGTCTAAAACATGTCAGTGGGAGTTTTAAAACTTTCTGGTTTGTTTTTTGACAGTTCAGCACCGGAGGAAGCAACCGTCCTGCGATCTGGCTGGATGCCGGGATCCATTCCCGAGAGTGGGTTACTCAAGCCAGTGCCTTATGGATAGCTAAAAAGGTCATTTCAGCAATGATAGATTTTGTTTTTAATTTATTTTGGGAATGCCTCTGACTATTTTAAAGTGTGTCACACCTGTATGTGTTGAGTCAGCTCGGCTCACTCTCCTTCACCCCTCTTGAAACACAAACAGCTCCAAAGAGATTATTAAGAGCTGCTCAGACAAAGAATTGAAAAATGCTGTGTATCGTTAGAGCAGCTGGGAGAAGTTTAGGTAGTCAAAACATAGTAGCTCAACTGAAATTCTTGAAGACTGCATGGTTCATAGCTGTACAGATGGAGAGAATGGCTGGAGAGCAGCCCTGAGGAGAAGACTGGGGTGTTGGTGGATGAGAAGCTCAACACGAGCCAGCAATGTGCACTGGTGGCCCAGAAACCCCCCCCACAGCCTGGGTTGCATCCCCAGCAGCGTGGCCAGCAGGGCGAGGGGGGAGATTCTGCCCCTCTGCTCTGCTCTGGGGAGACCCCATCTGGAACAGTGTGTCCAGCTTTGGATTCCCCAACATAAAAAGGACATAGAGTTGTTGGAGTGGGGCCGGAGGAGGCCACGGAGATGCTGGGAGGACTGGAGCCCCTCTGCTGGGAGGACGGTCTGAGAGAGTTTGGGGGGGTTCAGCCTGGAGAAGAGAAGGCTCCAGGGAGACCTTGGAGCCCCTTCCAGTCCCCCAGGGGACTCCAGGAAAGCTGGGGAGGGACTCTTGATGAAGGAGGGGAGCCCTAGGAGAAGAGGGAAGGGTTTTAACCTGAAAGAGGGGAGACTGAGATGAGATCTGTGGAAGAACTTGTTTGGTGTGAGGGTGGTGAGAGCCTGGCCCAGGTTGCCCATAGAAGCTGGAGAACCCTGGAGGGGTTCAAAGCCAGGTTGGAGGGGGCTTTGAGCAATGTGATTTGGTGGGAGGTGTCCCTGCCCAGGGCAGGGGGTTGGAACTGAATGATCTTTAAGGTCCCTTCCAACCCAAACCATTCTGTGATTCTATGAAATAACCAAGGACGCTTTCAAGATGAGTTTGCTGCTTTGGTCTGCAGACACAGAAGAACACTGTGGTGTTGGATACCTTCCACAAAAGGGCAAAAGCTTCTAGCTTGATACAAAACCAAGCATTTAAATTCTGCTAAAAATGATTAAGCCACCAGAGAAGGGCAGCACCGCTGTGTTTTCCCAGCCTGGGTAATCCATCTCAATCCTAGTGCCAGCCTTGACCTGTTCTCAGGGACAGGTCCTTTTCCATTAACTCCCTGTCCTCAGAGTAAAATAGTAGAACAGATTTATTGCTCTCTCCAAGCTTCAAGTCTAACGAGGAACAGTTATGGCCAAGAAATAATTAATGGTTCTTGTTTGCCTGCCCCAAAAGCCAAACCTGCCTCTGCACGTAGCTCTTAGAACCTGTGCCCGAAAGAAATACGATGATAATCACCATGTACCATATTGTCTCTGCTTAGATTGCCTCTGACTATGGGAAGGAGCCATCCATCACCTCTCTGCTGAACAAAATGGACATTTTCCTGCTGACAGTCACCAACCCTGATGGATACGTGTTCACTCACACCACGGTGGGTAAGCAGGCTGCATGTCTAAGCTGATTTAGGAAGCTGTCGTGCTCTTGCAAGAGAATAATAAACATGAGGGACAAGTGTTTATTATTGAAAAAGGCTCTGAAAAGTCCATTTCTTCACGCTGGAAGAAGGACTTACAAAAGAACTGGGCAGCCAAAGATACTAATTACTTGTTGAACCCATTGTAACCCTCTGTAAATTCACCAGCCCTTCTGTTTTTGTCCATTGGCCCATCTTGTCAGTCAGCCTGCGAGAAATAATCTTAGGATCGTGCCCGGGATGGCTTCCTGGTGAACAGCAGCTATTTCTGGGTGGTGGTTTTAATGCAAAAACCCAGATTTGCTCCGTTTTGAAGCTGTGGTTTTTTCTTTGCTTTAGAACCGCATGTGGCGGAAGACCCGCTCCAGGAACCCCGGCAGCCTTTGTGTCGGAGTTGATCCAAACAGGAACTGGGATGCTGGTTTTGGAGGTAGGAATAAAGGAATAATAGGAATAAAGGAAAAACAAAGGACTAAATAAGAATTCTAGCTGTCACTAAGAAGAAAAATTCCTGGGTCCTGTTACATTAATTGCCTTAATATAAGGCATCCGGAAAGAAAATGGTCGACTGGGATGGAAACTGTGTTTTATAAAGATAGTTTGGCATTGATTAATTGCCAATGAGCACAGGATGAAGGTGGTAATCTGTATCATTGAGAAGTATGTACCTTGAGGATTCATGCTCCGTCGCTGCAGTTTGAGCATTTATCAGTATTTAAGGCCTTGCCCTTGGCTGAAGGCCTGGTCTTGGGAAAGCCCGGCTTTGTGCTTTGACCTTTCACGAATGCCAGTTCTTACAGGTTTGCCTTTGTTCCCCTCGTTTGCACCCGACAGGTCCTGGAGCCAGTAGCAATCCCTGCTCTGACTCTTACCATGGGCCCAGTGCCAACTCGGAGGTGGAAGTCAGATCTGTGGTCAACTTCATTAAGAATCACGGAAACATCCGGGCCTTCCTCACCCTCCACAGCTACTCTCAGCTCCTGATGTACCCCTATGGCTATAAATGCACTCCACCGGCCGACTACAACGAGCTGGTGAGACATCATGACTTGGTTTTAACCTCCTCTCTTCTGTCCAGCTGCCTTTCTGTCCTCGAGTATTTACTGTGAGGTACCAGGATGAAAACGAGAGGCTGAACTCTGCCATCTGTAACAGTAACCTTCCGGGAGAATGAACCAAAACCCGGTGCAGTGTCTTTTAAAAGAGAAATCTTGATTATATGTGAACAACACGTGCCATCTCTACCCCTTCTCAGCCCTCTCTGCACATCTGTGTTTCCTTCTTTCTGCTTTCAAGACAGCATCGAGGCTGTAACGATATCTTTGAGGAGCTCTGGGTCTCCCAGTCATCGTTCAAATGCAAAAGACCCCCTGGGTGTCTCCACTCTGCCCCTCTGCTGAGAGCTGGCAGGCTTTGGAATCACAACCAACTCCAAGTCTGCCTCGGGTCACTTAGGGCCTTGCCCAGCTGACTTTGGTTTGATATTTCTAAAGACAAATTCCACAGCTTCTTCAAGCCCATCCCAAAGTTTCCCTGCTGCCATTGGCGATTTTCTTCAGAGCTTTTGTGAAAAATTGTAGAGATTTCCCTGAGTACAGTTCAGGCTGGCAAAATCTTAATGTTTAATCTCGTTAATTGTACCTGCTTTCTGATTTGTCCTTCATCTCCTCCTCTCCAGGATGCTTTGGGAAGAGCTGCTGCCAGTTCCATCCAGTCTCTGTACGGCACCACCTTTACAGTGGGGAGCATTTGCACTACAATTTGTGAGTATTTTGCTAATCCAAGCCTTTACAGGCTGTCCCAGGGCAACAGTCTCTGTCCACCCCCTCCAGGTTTCTCCCTCTTGGCAGCAGTGACGCTTCTGCAGAGTGACACCACCTCCATCAAACATCAGAGCTGAGCAAAAGCATAAAAACCTAATATTTATCAGAGAATCACAAAGTGCTAGGGGTTGGAAGGGACCTCTGGAGATTGTCCAGTCCAACCCCCTACCAGAGCAGGGTCACCCAGAGCAGGTTGCACAGGAACATGTCCAGGTTGGGTTTAGAATGTCTCCAGAGATGGAGACTCCACCACCTCCCTGGGCAGCCTCTTCCAGGGCTCTGCCACCCTCAAAGGAAAGAAGTTCCTCCTCATGTTGAGATGAAACTTCCAGTCTTTCAGTTTATGCCCATTCCCTCTTGTCCCATCACTGGGCACCATTGGAAAAAGCCTGGCCCCATCTTCCTGACACCCACCCTTTAAGGCGTTGGTCAGATCCCCCCTCAATCTGCTCTTCTCCAAAAGACCCAAGTCCCTCAGCCTTTCCTCAGCACAGAGATGCTCCAGGCCCCTCATCATCTTCGTAGCCCTTTGCTGTGCCCTCTCCAGCAGTTCCCTCTCCTTCTTGAACCGGGAAGACCAGAACTGGACCCAGTCCCTCACAAATACACAGAGTAGGAGGGCGGAACTCAAACCAACCCTCTCTTCACCCCTCTGGCTCTTCTCCCTTTCTCTTTCAGACCAAGCCAGTGGAGGCAGCATCGACTGGAGCTACGATTACGGCATCAAATACTCTTTCGCCTTCGAGCTGCGCGACACCGGTCGCTACGGCTTCGTCCTGCCGGCCAGCCAAATTATCCCCACTGCGGAGGAGACCTGGCCGGGCCTGAAAAAAATCATGGAGCACGTGCGAGACAATTCCTACTAAAAGCTGGGCTGGGCTCTTAGGAGGGTGAGCAGCGAGCTCGTAAATCCTCTTCCTTCCATGTTGCTTGTGACGTCCCTCACGATGTGGCACCTGGCTGAATAAAAACCCCATGCACATTCCTCCTGTGGTGACACGTGTCTGCCTGTAAAAAAAAAAAAAAAAGAAGCTTTTAGAGCTTTTAGGACACGGTTGTGGTCCACCTCGATGAGATGCAGGAGTAGTGACAAGAGGAGGATGATGGAAGGTGTGGTGGGAAAGGAGGAGATGGTCATCCCTGAGGTGCAGATTGTCCTGCCTGGTGGCTCCGTCGCTGTTAGTAAATCCCAAATGTGTTTGATCCAAGGAACGTGAGCCCTTAGTGGTGTGTTGGGATCTCTGCAAACCTCCCTGTCCTCTCCTCAGAGCCAGCCCTGTCCCCATGGCAGAAACTGGCTCCCAAGGGAATGAGGGTGTGGGATATTTAAAGTATTTCTAAAATTCGTGGACAGAGAGCAGTGTGAGCTCTTCAGAGCTGCCAGAGCACTTGAATGATCGTCTAAATCATCTAGAACGTTAATTGTTCTGCCACTGGAGTACAACTACAGCTGGGGGATCACATGAGCCTGCCATATTGTCCCTTCCAGTAGAGTCCAGTGGCTGTTTGGAGGGGACAGGGAAGAATTTAGGGCCACGGAGATTCTGTGAGGGCTGGAGCCCTTCTGCTGGGAGGGGGGGCTGAGAGAGTTGGGGGGTTTCAGCCTGGAGAACAGAAGGCTCCAAGGGAGATCTTCGAGCCCCTTCCAGTCCCTCAAGTGTCTCCAGGAAAGCTGGGGAGGGACTCTTGATGAGGGAGGGGAGCCCTAGGAAGATGGAGGATGGCTTTCAACTGGAAGAGGGGAGATTGAGATGAGATCTGGAGAAGAACTTGTTTGGTGTGAAGTTGGTGAGAGCCTGGCCCAGGTTGGGCAGAGAAGCTGTGGCTGCCCCATCCCTGGAGGGGTTCAAGGCCAGACTGGAGGGGGCTTGGAGCAACCTGGTCTGGTGGGAGGTGTCCCTGCCCAGGGCAGGGGGACTGCAAAAAGATTATCTTTAAGGTTCCTTCCAACCCAAACCAGTCTATGATTCTATGAATTTGGGGTTTTTTGTGCAAAACAAGTCCGTGCTGCTGCTTTTATGAGCTTGGGGGCTGCAGCAGCGCTGGCTTCTGGGGGCAGAAGGGGCTCGTGTGGAGGGCCCTGATGCTAAAGCAGCGTAATCCAGGCTGTGAGACTAATTAAAGGAACTTATTATCCTTTATCGAGCCTCGGGACACTGCCAGGTCACCCATGGCTGGTGGGAACGGGGGAGTCTCCTGGCTTAATGTCCCCATTTATGTCCCCCATTTCCCCCTCCTACATTTGACCAGTGGGCACAACTGGAGAATGGAGGTGGGGAGGACCTTCTCTTACCCAGTGTGGCCAGTCCGCCGGTCCCTCAGGTAGCCCGGCTCCCTCCTTGGTTCTGTTGTACGACCTGCTAATTTCCTGGGGATTAGGAGATCATCAGTCCCTGCTGCTGTTGTGGGTGATTATCGAGTCTAAGAGGTTTATCTCCCTGTCCTCTGACCCCCTCCCCACCAGCAGCTGGCGAGTTACTCACCACCTCACCCCTCAGGTTGGCAGGAGATGGAGCACCTTGGTGAAATGTCAGCTCAGACCCAAAGGACACGTGGCTCTTGGCAAGGGGAAGGGTGGCAAAGGTGCAGCTGAGGCATCGGGAAGCACCACGTGGGGTTGGTTTTGGGTGAAGAGCAGCTGGTTTGGAAAGCAAACCCGAGCATGAGGCACCCGGTGCTCCCTGCACATGTGCCCGTCCCCTCTGCTCGTGGCCACAGCTGGCCACACCTGCTTCCCAAACTGACCCAACCCTTCCAGAACCATGTCCTCCAGCCAGCAATAAAAACACCCCGGTAAAACCCTACGGATGGGAAGGGCCTTGGGAGCACAGTTGGCTCTTGGACATGGCCAATCTTCTGCCACCAGAGTGGGCACCTTGTGGCAGGTCGTGGGCAGGAGCTACAGAGCTGAGGAGCCTCAGACAGGGTTGTAGACCTCACCCTGGCTTTGAACCTCATTCCAACCAGCCAGGTCTTGGGACCACCTGGCCCCTCTTCTTCTAAGTCTAACTTGATGACAAGTTCATCCAATTTTTGGACCCCTAGCATGAAAGGGACCTGGAGCAAGACCAATTGAGGCCACCAAGATGTGTCCTGTGATGGGATGCTGAGGCAGATGGGCTTGTTTGGCCTGGAAATGAGACAGCTTTGGGGTGGGGTGACCTAATGTGGACCCTCACATCCCCATGAAGAGGTTGTTAAGAAACCAGAGCCAAGTTCTTCACCACAGAGAGACAACAGCATCAGCTGAAAACAAAAGCCAGCCAGGCTGGACATAGGGAGATGCTTTTCCACCAGGAGGACAGTCCAGCAGTGTGGGACACATCACCCAGAGAAGCTGCACTGGGACTCCCAAGACCCAACGTGGAGGGACCTGGTCTGGCCCCAGAGCTGATGTGGCTTCATCCAGGAGGTCGGATACAGACCTCCTGTGATCCACCTCAACTATTCCATGCTCCTGCCTCAATGAGGACCTCTACCCTGGCCCCACCACTCAGGATCAGCTCACCAACATCACTGGTTCTGCATTATGAAGCTGTAACGGAGCTCCAACTGTGGCACCTTCCCTACCCCACACCCTGCTGGGGGTGCAACCAGAAAGATGACCTGGTTTAGGTGAGGGGGATAAAAACAACCCAAAACCAGAGACAGAAGTTTTCTGCTAAAATAGTGATGGGAGATGGTGTCTGCCAACCTGGGAACCCAGCCCGGGAACCCGGAGCATCCTTGAGGAGCGCAGGTGGGAGCTTGGGGACACAGTAGATAAGGGTGCAACAAAGACACTGCTGTAACCTGGGGAACAAAGACGCTGCTATAACTCACGGAACAAAGGAACCTCTGTGAGGAACCGACCTCCTGAGACGGCGCAAATCAGCAACGGCTGCTCCAGGAGCTGCTGTCCCGCACCCACTCCTGTACCTACACTAAAAACATAAAACATTACTCCCTTTCTACCCAAAACCGAGCCCCTCTTTCTCTCTCTCTCTGAGCGTTACCCTCAGGTGAACCTACATCCCCTCGGATCCTCACCTGGCTCCGGTCTCCGTGACGCCCATCCTCTTCGAAGTGGGACATCATCCATCGTCAAGGGGCCTCACTCCTGGGAGCGGTTTGGTGACCGGCACCGGTAATAATTTGAACGATATAATTTGAATTTTAAAGATGATAGATAGAAAAACATGCATAGAAATCATTAATCATAAATATATATTCTTATAGATGCTTACTTTTCTGCTGGCACTTTTGTAGCAGCTTGTAATATAGGCTTGTTTACTAATCATAATTATACTTTGCTAAGATTAACCTGTAATAAAGAACAGGAATGGAAACAAAACGCCATGTCCTTACGTACTACGGGGTCCTACCACCCCATCGTCCCCACGCCCGGGGGGGTTGGGTGGTGACTGTCACCGTGACACCTCCTCACACAGAGCTGGGTGTGTGGGCACGCATCCTGCTGGAAGATGTTGTTAGATCCTCCCTCATTTGGCTGCTCTTCCGTTGACTTCGCCAAATCAAGCAAACGTTTGGGCTCCCGGGAGCCATTTCCTGGCTTAATCTCTTCGTCGCTGCCGGCTCCGCAGGGACAGCAGATGTGGCCTTGGTGAGAAGGTCCACATCCATTCACCATGAAGATCCTCCTGGTCTTCGCCGCTCTCATCGCAGCCACCGGCGCCGAGCAGCTCTTCGTGGGGTGAGTCCTGTTGAAAGCGGAGGGTGGTGGGGCATTCTGGGTGGGAATGGGTTAAGAGATCCCCGGCCCTATTTTGGGGTCGATGAGGTGGGTGACATCCCAACGGAGGGAAATCTGTCCAGCTTTTGCTTTGTGGACAACCAGGAAAGATGTGGTTTCACCCCGGCTTTGGAAGGAGGTTTTGAGCACCTCCTTGGCTGCTGTGGAGGGTGGAAATTAGGGGGATGCTGAATCCTGGAAGCATCACCCCATGCTTTTCCAGGGGAAGGATTGAACTGAGAGGGGGAAACTTTGCTGGTGGGGAAGGAGAGTA
>BJBW01004709.1:0-21990 GCA_004320125.1 Scolopax mira | reverse complement strand
AGATGGGGCCTCCCCAGGGCAGAGCAGAGGGGCAGGATGTCCTCTCTGTGGTGCTGCTCAGCCTCATCCTTCATCCCTGAGGAGCACTGAGGGATCTCCCACTCCCCTCTCCACATAGATTGTCGAGGAGTATGGCCAGGACCCCTCTGTCACCACCATTCTGGACAGCATGGACATCTTCTTCGAGATCATCACCAACCCTGATGGCTTTGTCTTCACCCATAACTCTGTAAGCGTGAGGACACTAGGGGGGGACCTGGCTGTGGTTTTTGGGTGGGGAGGGATGGTCTTCCTGTGTAGGATGGCAGGTTGGTGGAGGTGGTTTCTACCCATCCCTGGAGATGCTTGGGCAGGAGGGCATCATCTGTCCCTCACGGCTGGGGGATTGTGACAGTCTTGTCCCCATCTGCTGCTAGAACCGCCTGTGGCGCAAGACAAGGTCCATCAACGCTGGCTCCCCCTGTGTTGGTGTTGACCCCAACCGAAACTGGGATGCAGGCTTTGGAGGTGAGAGCTGGGCCACTGGGTCCCCCTCAAGCATGAAGCTTCTTGCTAGAGGGGAGAAACCTGGGGGATAAAGACCTTTCCCCAGGGCAGTCTCTCTGCATGGTGCCTCCTCCACCGTGGCCCAGGATCTGGCTCCAGCAGTGACCCCTGCTCCGAGACCTATCGTGGCCCCTACGCCCACTCTGAGAGTGAAGTGAAAGCCATTGTTGACTTCATCCGTGGCCATGGGAATGTGAAATCAGTCATCTCCATCCACAGCTACTCCCAGATGCTGCTTTTCCCCTACGGCTACAAGAGAGTTCCTGCTGCCCACCACCAGGAACTGGTGAGACGGCCCCAAAATGTAGACATGGGGCTGCAACCTCCAATCTTGCTGGAAGAGTCAGGTCGGATCATCCCAGGACCTTCCTTTCTCTTCTCATTAGATGGAACCTGCACATTGAAGTCCATCACCTGGTTCTCAGGGGGAGGGTGATTGCAGTATGTCTGTCAAAAATTAGGGGGAGATATTGGAGGGGTATCTAGACCACTCTGCCCCAGTTTTTTTGCTGTCCCAAGGTTTTGGCCCACCAGGTCTCACCACGTTTGGGCTCTCCCTTGCAGAATGAGTTGGCTAAAAAGGCAGTGAGCGACTTGGCTGCCATGTACGGGACAAAATACACCTATGGCAGCATCGCAGACACCATCTGTGAGTGTCCCTTCCCCTTCTCCTTCCTCTGGCATCATGTCCACCACATGATGTTGGGGTCACATCTCTCCTCCTCTTCCTGCAGACTTGGCAGATGGCACCACCGTTGACTGGGCCTATGACAACGGGGTGAAATATTCCTTCACCTTTGAGCTGAGGGACACGGGACGCTATGGGTTCCTCCTGCCCAGCACCCAGATCATCCCCACTGCTACCGAGACCTGGCCAGCGCTGCTGGACATCATGGTCCACGTCCTGGAACATCCCTACTGAGCCTAGTGACTCCCACAGCGTTCCCTCCTCTCAATAAATAATTCTGGAAACTGTTTATGGTTTAAGGCTGGCACCTTTCTTTTTTGTTAGACTTGAGAAAAATGGTGAAAGAGGATTCCCAGCCCTGCAGGTGTTTAATTCCCCTTTGGCTTTGGTCCTTGGACCTACAAATCCCCATCCCTTGGGGCCAACAGCCCTGAAGGACCTGGGAAGGGATAGGTATCTTTTTGGGCAACCAAACCCAAATTTATAGGGTTTTTTTGGCAACCAAGCCCATATTTGTGGGTTTTTTTGGGCAGCATTGCTCCATTGTCCCTTCCCCAGGTGCTGGCAGGAAGGACTCTGGGCACCTCCAAGTCCATCACTGGGTTTTTGATAGAACAGGTATTTGCTGTTCTATGCTTTTTCCACCTGGGGTGACCATCACCTGCTCTGACTTCTGTCCTGTGCCAAACTTTAAACCAATTTCATCACCATCACCGCCCCAAATGTGGCCACGGTTTAGGTCCCTGGTTTACTGAGCCATCCCCATCCCAAAAAATCTACATCTTGCACTTTCTTGAGCCAATTTTGCCCTTTTCCTCCCCGCAGCTCCGAGCCGGAGCCGTGGGCGGTGGGATTTTGGCACCTCCCCACCGGTGGGTGACTCACCGACGGCTCCAGCCGGTTCCTGGGACGGGTTTGGCTGGGACAGGGAACGTGGCAGAGGGGGGACGGCGGTGCCCAACCTTGGCTGGAGCCAGCCGGAGCCTTCCCACGGGAAAGGGGACAGCTGGAGGGGACGGGCTGGAGGTCACCGTTCTGATGGGATTTAAGAGGTCCCAGGTTGCCATCGAGACACGGGACGGGCTCCTTCAGCTGACGATGAGGGCCCTCGTGTTTTTGGCTGCCCTGGTGGCAGTGGCCGCTGGCACCGAGACTTTTATTGGGTAGGGGGGCTGTCTGGCAGAGGGCGGGGGTGACTGGGATGGGAGTGGTGGCACCAGTTGGGACAGGAGGAGCTGGTTTAGCCCCAAGGGAACACAGACACCCCCCCGGGAAGAAGCTCAGTGGAAATCCCCAGGGTGGGGGATAGGCTGGACCCATGGTGGGGGTCAGAGCTTGGTCCTGTGCCCCCCAGCACCCCTTGACCCTACAGGCACCAGGTGCTGCGCATCATCCCTACCAACTATGAGGAGCTGCAGAAGGTGCAGGAGCTCCAGGACCTTGAAGAGCTGCAGGTACCAGGGGCAGTGGTAGGGGTGGCTTTTGGGGAGAACCCCCCCCAGCTCGTGTCCTGTATTTTGCACCTCCCAGGACACGCTGTCGAGCGGGGATGGGGCAGGTGTGGGCTGGATATGGGATGATGGGGTTGGATATGGGACAATCTCAGCTGGTGAGAGGCTGGTACAGGGAAGGGGGGGCAGCTCAATGTCAGATCCAACCCCCCCATCTTATTTTCCTCCCCTCCAGCTGGATTTCTGGCTGTCACCCCGTGGCCTCGGGCATCCAGTCGACATCCGCGTGCCCTTCCCCAGCCTGCAGGCCCTCAAAGCCCACCTGGAGTCCAACGGCATCTCCTACTCCATCATGATTGAGGACGTGCAGGTCAGCGGTGGCAGAGGGTGGGATGTGGGGGCTGGGTGTAGTGGAGGATGAGGTCTCATCTTGCCCCATGTCCCCCAGGCGCTGGTGGACCATGAGAGGATGGAGATGCTTCGTGGGCGCCGTGGGCTGCCGCTCTCCACCAACACCTTTGACTATGCCACCTACCACAGCCTGGATGAGGTGAGAAAGCACAAGATTTTAGATGACCTTTGAAGGTCCCTTCCGGCCCAGATGATTCTATGATTCTATTCTATGATTCTATATTCTATGATTTGGGGCATTTTGGTGGAGGGAATCACATTCTGGAATTGCTCTTGTAAAGCCCTTTGCTCCATGTGCAACAAGGGCAGGGGATGAGCCAGGTGTGACACCACCCCCCCAAATCCCACTCCCCCCACCTCCAGATCTATGCCTTCATGGACCTGCTGGTAGCCGAAAACCCCAACCTGGTCAGCAAGCTTGAGATAGGTCGTTCGACAGAGAACCGCCCCCTCTATGTGCTCAAGGTCAGAATTTGGGGTTCATGGGGTGACTGGAGGGGGGAAGCAGGGCCAGGGGGGAAGCTGATTCCCCCCCTTCCCCACCCCTGCCCTGCTCTTCCAGTTCAGCAAAGGGGGGACCAACCGCCCGGCCATCTGGATCGACACCGGCATCCACTCCCGCGAGTGGGTGACACAAGCCAGTGGCGTCTGGTTTGCCAAGAAGGTATGGACACTTTTGGACATGTCCTATGTCCCCATAAGGTCCTTCAGCCACTGTGACTGACCTCGTGGAGAGGACGGTGCTCTGGCACCACCAGGGAACCTCAAACCACCATCCTCTCTAGATTGTCCAAGATCACGAAAATGATGAAGGTCTGGCCTCTATCCTGGACAAGATGGACATCTTCTTGGAGATTGTCACCAACCCTGATGGCTTTGCCTTCACTCAAACCAAGGTACTGCCCTTGGAGGAAATTTGTTTCCTCCCTCCAGGTCCTACAGCCACACAGGATGGGGTCGGGGAGCAGGATTGGGGGGCTGAAAGGTCAAAACCCCCCTCTCTGCTTTTCCATGGGACGGGAAGGGGACAATCGTGACCCATTAGCCCCCCTAGATTCCAGCCCCTCCTGTTTGCTTAAGGCTGGTGCAGCTCCCAGCCCTGGACACCAGCTGAGATGGCTCTGTCCTTCCAGAATCGCATGTGGCGCAAGACTAGGTCTAAGCACTCAAGCTCCACTTGCATCGGTGTGGACCCCAACCGCAACTGGGATGCAGATTTTGGAGGTCAGAGCTCTCCCCTTAATCCTATGGGGGGATTTCCATCCTCCAGGTGGAGGTTCTGAGGATGTTTCTGGCTCATAAAGACCCGTTGATGTCCCCTGTGGAAGACAGGGGATTTGTTCTCCATGGCAGAAATGTGGTTTGGGCTCCACCAGGGCTTTGGTGTCCCCTAGTGACCAGCATGGTGGTGACCACAACTAAAAGTCATCATATAAATGCTTAGGAGGAGCCACAAAGAATATTCCTTGCTGGCCACTAAGCAGCTGATGAGTGGGAAAAGCTCTTGGGCTTGGAAACAGAAAAAGCCCTTCACCCTTGTGACTCTCCAAGTCCCCCAACAGCCACCAAAGCCACCAAACACCCACACTGTGTTTTCACTTCTCCCCAGGGTCTGGGGCCAGCGGGAACCCCTGCTCTGAGACCTACCATGGACCCTATGCCAACTCAGAGCCTGAGGTGAAATCCATTGTGGACTTTGTGAAGAGCCACGGGAACATCAAGGCTTTCATCTCCATCCACAGCTACTCCCAGCTCCTGCTCTACCCCTATGGCTACACCACCACCCCAGCACCTGACCAGAAGGAACTGGTAGGGCTGGTGTGGAGGTTTTCAATGGGACTGGGATGATGTGATTCTTCTCCAAGGAAGAGCAACCTTCATCCTGCACCATGAAGGGGGCAATGGGAAGTTGGGAAGAAGCCTTGGCTCACCCAGGCTAAAGCTATTGAGCTTTGGCACCTTTTTTGCCTGCACCACAAGCAAAAAAAGCTTCTCCTGAAGGCTATATCCTGCAGGATTTCCCCTTCTCTGGCTCATCTTTCTCTCTTCTGTCTATTCCCAGGACGAGATTTCCAAGAAGGCGGTGGCAGCTCTGTCTTCTCTGTATGGCACCAACTACAAGTATGGCAGCATCATCACCACCATCTGTAAGTAACTGGGGGGGAGAGGGGAGGATCAGCAGCAGTGCCCCCCAAATAAACCAAAAAAACCATCCCTCACACCTCAGCTTACACCAAAGGCCCCATGAAAAAAATTCCATACGATACAGAGCGACTTCACGTTTTGCAATCCCTCCTTTTTCCAGATAAAGCCAGTGGAGGAACCATTGACTGGACCTACAACCAGGGCATCAAATACTCCTTTACCTTTGAGCTGAGGGACACGGGGCGCTACGGGTTCCTGCTCCCTGCCAAAGAGATCATCCCCACCGCCCAGGAGACGTGGCTGGCGCTGAAGGTCATCATGCAGCACACGTTGGACCATCCTTACTAACCAAACGATGGTTGAATGAGCTGAAAGGGAAAAAAAAAACCATAATAAATAAACATAAAGAAGGATAAGAAACACTTTTTGATGTTTTCCCCTTTTTATAGTGGTGGTGAAAAGGTTTTTTAGAGACCGACTCAGCGCTGCTGCTGACAGCCAACGTAAACAGCACTAAAAGGGCGTTAAAAGGGCATGAAAATAGCGGGACACAAAGGAAAAGGAAAGTTTTTCCCTGTTTTCTGCTTGTTTTCCCTCTGTCAGAGCAGTGTAAAAGGTTTGACACTTAATGGGTAAGCAGAGATCTCAGATATTACTGCTGTGGCTGCAGGAGGGGTGCCCACCTTCACCAGCCCTCCTGGAGGCCAAGGTGCCTCTGGGACGTGAGGAAATCAGGTGGAAGTGATGTATTTTCCATATTTTTGTGGTTGAACACCAACTTGTGGGGCTGGTAGAAAGGTCTCTCCTCACCCTCTGCAATCCCGTGGGAAGGGGGAGCCAGGCTCTTGCTTTCAGTGGTGCCCAGGAATTGGACAAGAGGAAATGGGCACAAAGTTGAACGTAAGAAGTTCCACCTAAACATGAAGAGGAACTTCTTTCCTGTGAGGGTGGCAGAGCCATGGCTGCCCAGAGAGATGGTGGAGTCTCCTTCTCTGGAGACATTCCAAACCCACCTGGACACGTTCCTGTGGGACCTGTTCTGGGTGGCCCTGCTCTGGCAGGGGGTTGGACTAGATGATCTTCAGAGGTCCCTTCCAACCATTCTGTGATTTTCCACAGCTTTCCTTTAGCTGTCAAAGCTCAAACTGCAGTACTCAACCATATGATTTAATTTATTTTTTATTAAATTAAACAATTAAAACTCCCAGACAACACAGTTTGACGCTATTCTCCAAACAATACCGAGGTAAATGTCCAAAACCATACAAATCCAGCAAGACGATGGGGAAAAGTACATTCAGTTCTTCCATCGATGCCCTGGATTTGGAGGATCTCAAAGAGCTTGGACTGGTTTTGTCCATCCATGGAAAGCAGCCAGGAATTTTGGATCCGTCTCCCAGAGCTGGATAGCAAAATACAGACTTTAAATCAGCACCATGACCACTAATTATGTCTGTTTTCAGACATATTTCATACATTTTCAAGTGCTCACGGAGCTGAAAGAGCTCCCACTCACACACCAGTAGGTTCCTGTGGGCTGTACTGGTCCCCATCTTTCAAGTAGGTAATAAATAGCTCTCACTTTTTGGGCACACAACAATCAAGCAGTATAATTTTTCATGCAACGAGGCTAGGCAAGCTACCCACCTTCCTTCAATGGTTTTATTTAATTATGACATAAAAAAGGGAGGTGCTGAACACAGCAGGAAGGAGCAGCAGACTCAGGACACCAAGATCAGACTCTGTGAACCCCATTAACACGTTCAAAGCTCCATGGGGTGTTTCCACGATGCTTCAGTACCAATAACTCCTTTGAAATCTTTATTTAGCTTTTAGTTATTTTTATTAGGCCACCCAATAGCCTCACCAGTCAGTAATTAAAGCCTCAAGAGGTGAGTCTGCTTTCCAAGGCCGTGAGTGAAGAAGAGTGTGGGCAAGAAGCAGGTCCCTGCAGCTCCCGCTTTGGCCTCAGACCATTTAAAAACCATTTTTCTCTCCAAAAGTGATGCTGCCATTCCACAAAAATTCAACCAGCCCGACGTAGGACGACAAGCTATTTTGTTCAAAATCAAAATGGCTACAATTAAACCAACAAGGTGGCTTCCAAGAAGTGTGATCAAATAAGAAAGCAGAGCAGTTACCAAGATGGTGAGATGTTTCCAGCTTCCTAAGGATGGGCTGAAATCAAATCTTTCATTTCTTTTGATCTTCATACCTGACCAGTCCAACATATTTACACACACACACTCCATATGAAAACCCAGGAGAGAAGCAATCCCTAGGGGAAGGGTTGGAAAGGCAGTTTGTACTAATTAGAGCTGCTTTGTACAACTTTAAAACACCCAAGAGCTTCTCCCAGAAGCCAAGAGCTTTAAGTTACCTCCCTACAAGCAGATTTTTGTTACATATATAAAAAAAAATATAGATGTATATTTGAACACACAAGGGCATTTGCCTCTTTGAAGGACTTTGTTCAGTACATTTTAAATGCTGGTTCTGCCCCTTGATTTCTCCCCTTATTCTCCCTCCATGGAATCCTGACACAGCATCAGGGGTTTTGCTGATCACCTCGTTTTTCTCTGGAGAGGATTGAAGTTCTAGCTCTCTTTGCAATGCGACTGCCAGTCCCTGTATCAGCACTCCTTTGATTTAAGACTCAGAGACACAAAAAACATGATAAATATACTCATGGATGTTGAATGTTAAATTGCCAGACTGGAAATTATCCACAATTTCTCTCCCCTTGCCCTTTCATCAAAATTATCCCAATGATCGGCACCAGGGGTGAATTTTGGGGTCTGTTAAAGATACTTGGTCTACTTTAAAAAAGGGAAAAAAACCCAAACAAACACCAAAATTCAAAAAGCCATGCACAAAACCCCCACAAGACTAAGAAGCCAAAGCTGGATCAAGCTGAATCTCTCTGAAACCACCTACAATGTCTCTAGGAGGCAACTCTGCTTTGTCACTGGGTAGTTTCAGAATTTCATTTTTAGGTCACCCAGCCAATACTGGTATGGTGGAAGAACAGATTTGATGACAGATGTGACACTTGTTTTCTATGAAATCTTCACACCCTGTTCAGTTACCACATTCATGGTCCCTGCTGGGTTTTAGGGAGAGAAGAAAATTTCCCTTCAGCCACTCTATCCTTGAAGAAACTACTCCAAAAACACTGGGCGTAGCTGGGAATAAATTTCCAGCCTCTGTCAGGCACTGGGACTGCAGAGCTCTTTGGTTCCAGGCATCACAAAATCATTTTAGGAGGCAAAAATGACATTCTGCTCTCTAACTTTGACTTGCAGCTGCCTCTATGATGGTTTGGGACATCACCCTTGTCAGCAGAAGAGCAACTGGCTCCTCCAGTTGTAGTTTTCTGGAGCTCCAGTGACTTGCTCTGGCAAATTGGAAAAGGAGCAAACCACCAGTTTACAGTCAAACTAAGGAGCCACCCTGCCTGCACACCACGAAGAAGGGCAAAGCAGATGATTTTGTCCTAAGGAATGTCAGCTAAAACCCCACTCAGCACATCTGGCAGCCTCACTCTCTCATTTAGAACCCAAACCACCACACCGTAGCTCTAACCACAGCAAGGAACAAAGCAGAAAAAGCACAGTTAGAAGCCTAAACCTTCTGCACAATAAGGGAGAAGAGAGGGAAAAACACAGTTGTTTTCTCTTCCAGCTCTCTTTTAAAAACACAGAACTGTTTCACAAACTGTTCACAGCTGGCAGGTTACAGTGCCACGCTGGGCGTTATCTCCAAACACATCTTTATTACAAATACTTCTGTTCCTTCACATAAAAATAAATAAAAAAAGAACCCGACAAAACAAACCAACAAACTTAGGGAATCCTCTCTCCAGCATTTTGGCAAGTTGTTGAATGTTTTTCTTTGCTAAAAAACACTGCAGTTTTTGCTCACAGATGGTTTCTGGCCCATTTATCATCACGTGTGCAGTTTCAGGGGCACAGCACAGGAGCGTGTTACAGCCACAAATTCATTCCTCTGGACTAAAAGCTTCTCAGAACCGTTTCTATCGGTCACAGGCTTTACTATTGGTTTCCTCCCTCCTCTAAAAAAAAAAAAAAATCAGTTAAATAACTCTGTCTTGACACTGCACCTAAAATTCCACCTTGCCAAAGCGATCCTGTTCCCGTTTCTACGAAACATCAGCCGTTCCAGCTCCCCCAGCTTTACCCGAGCTGCCATTTCCATTTACACACCACTGCTGCTTTTCCCTGGGGATTCCTAAAAATGCCAAACGAGCTGCACTGCTCAGGGTTCCCAGAACCTGGACGTCCATTTAGTGCAAGACACCACTGCTTATTTCCATGGCCTATTCTGGAGGTTGCTCTTGCTGAAGGAGCGGGCAGTGAGGGATCCCACGTTGCCAGCGGCGCTGCTCCTCACAGTGGTCACCTTGGAATTACGACCTGAGGAACCACGGCTAAGATGGCCTGGGGAAAGAAAAGAAACAACAACAACAAAAAAAAAGATCAGAAGCTGTGCAAACCCAAGAGTCACAAAGATGATCAGAGGGTTGGAGCCCCTCTGCTGTGAGGACAGGCTGAGAGAGTTAGGGGGGCTCAGTCAGGAGAAGAGAAGGCTCCAGGGGAGACCTTAGAGCCCCTTCCAGTCCCTCAAGGGGCTCCAGGAAAGCTGGGGAGGGACTCTTGATGAGGGAGGGGAGCCACAGGACAAGGAGGAAGGGTTTTAAACTGAAAGAGGGGAGATTGAGATGAGATCTGAGGAAGAAATGCTTTACTGTGAGGGTGTTGAGGGTTTCCCATAGAAGCTGTGGCTGCCCCATCCCTGGAGGGGTTCAAGGAAAGGTTGGATGGGACTTGGAGCAACCTGGTCTGGTGGGAGGTGGGGGGCAGGGGGGCTGGAACTAGATTATCTTTAAGGTCCCTTCTAACCCAAACTGTTCTATGGTTCTAAGAATGATGGAGCACAAGGACACAAATGATCTGCTGCCCTTCACTGGCTCTCCAGCTCCCCTTGTAAATATATGAGCCCAGGATTTTGCCATCATGAAGCTGTTAAAATTAAATCCTCTGGGATCAGCATAGTACAGGTTTTGTTGGATCTACTCAGTGGGTTTGGAAGAAAAATTGTCCCTCTCCCATCAAAGCAGAGAATGGCTGCAGGGCTGGCTCAAGAGCTACAGAAAACAGCTGCAGCATCTGCCCTGGAGCCTTACTGGCAGCATCTGAAGGAACGTGCTCCTCTTCCAGGTAGAACTTTATCTTTTGTAGATCATCTGCAGAGAATCTCCATTTATTCTCAGCACGGGTGGGTGGCACTTTGGGAGAGGTCTTTTTTCGGGCAGATCCAGCAGGAGCTGCCACCTGGCAGGACACGGGGAGAGAGCCAGTGATCAGTCCTTCAGGGATCTTCTGTGCCAGGACCTTGAGGCCTGCAGATGTACAGATCCCACACTGTTAGTGATTTTACCAGTGACAAACACTCAGAGCTGAAGATCCAGCTCTTTCCAATCTCCAGCTCACCCAACCCTTGCTCTCTGCTCTCAATCTATCCACCCAAGATCTTGGGGAGCCCTGTCCATGCCCTCCTTACCTCCAGATAACATAAACAAGTTCTCAAAGCCCCTCTCACACATGGTTGTGGCAGCCTGGCTGGCTAACCTCTCGTCGTTGTCATACAAAATGATGATTTTTCCATGTGCATTTTTCTGGTAGGCAGAAGAGCTAAGGATTTATTTGTAAGCTGAAGGTGAACATTAATATATTTTAGAAAGAAAAAAAAAAAAAAGACAAACAAATGGGACTGGAGATTGAGTGATTCCTTATTTGATTTGCAGATATATCAGGAATGCCTTCCCTCAATCTGTGCTTTAAAAACTGATTTCTCAGTAGCTGAGGTTTTCAGAGGCTGGAAAGGACACAGCTAATCCCCAGTGGGGCACAGTCCCTGCAGCAAACACCCACCAGTGTTTTGAAGATTAGTTAGTAACAGGCAATAGCAAGAAGCACCTTCATTTACAACCTCCCCTCTCCCCTGCATCCCTCAAGTTAACAACCCAGGAAATTATCAGCCTAATCCTAGCTAATAATCCTTTTTCTATCCTCCACAGAAAAGCCAGTTCCCATCAAGGTGCTGAGAAAAAGCCAAAGGTTTTGATGAATGCATCCCTCAGGAAGCCCAGTTCTCCAGCAACAGCAGGAGAAAGGGGTCCAAATAGTATGGCTTTACTTCCCAGCAGCCAAAAAACCCCCCAAAAAGCCAAATTCCGGCAGCTCCCACCAGAGTTAAGAGGTGTTACAGCACTGAGGAAGTAAAATCCAGGATCTGATGGTGGCAGCAAGCCCCACCAGGTAATCACAGCCAGGATAAAGGACTTCCCCTCCCACCCTCCTTGAGATCCCCAGACTTTGTTGGTTAAGCATTGTCCCAATCACAAGAAACACTATAGCTCCAATTGTTTTTGGAAGCCTCCACCAGTATCCCCATATTTTTATTGCCTTTTTTTTTTTTAATTCCAGCACTGTATATGTAAAGGATACATATTCCAAAATATTATTTGTATATGGGTTCATTGTTCTAGAGAGCGTTGCAATAGGGTATGAATAAGCTGCAGAGGAGAAAAAGAGAGACAAATCATTAACACCAACCATCACACAACACGGGATACAACTGAGACAGGAGACTTGGAAACCCACTGAATAAGGGATTAACATCAACTCGGTCCCCTCATCCCCTTCCCAGGAAGGAGAGATGTACTGGATGAGTGCTAAGAACATTCTGAATATGGCACAAAAAAAAGCTTAATATATGATCCCCAGTTGACACTAGGGATTCTGGCCTCCTCACCTCCAATAATGTGACATTGGTCATATGCATCTTGGTCTCGTACATCCAAAAGCAGGAAGGGGCAGTCAGGATAAGGCATGTCTTTAGCCTGAGCGTCCACTTTCTTTGGAGTGTCCTTTTCTATATCAAGTTCGCCAACGCCACTTATCACACTACAAGAAGATAGAAAAGATTATGGTGCAAACTGTCCCTCTGAAAACTTCATGGAATCACAGAGTTGTCAGAGTTGGAAGGGACCAACCTTCCAACCAATCATCCAGTCCAACCCCCCTGCCAAAGCAGGGTTGCCCAGAGCATATCATTTCAGGATGGTATCCAGGTGTGGCTTGAAGATCTCCAGATCTGGGGACTCCACACCCTCCCTGGGCAGCCTCTGCCAGGCTCTGCCACCCTCACCAGGAAGAAGTTCTTCCTCAGATTTGAGTGGAACTTTCCATGTTCCAGCTTGTGCCTGTTGCCCCTCGTCCTGTCACTGGGAACCACTGAAGAGAGTCCAGGTCCATCCACCTTCAACCCACCCTTTAGATCCTTGTCAGCATTGATAAGGTCTCCCCTCAGCCTTCTCTTCTCCAGGCTAAAGAGCCCCAGTTCTCTCAGCCTTTCCCAATAAGGAAGATCTTCCAATCCCTCCATCATCTCTGCTGCCCTACACTGGACTCTCTCATAGTTCCCTGTCTCTCTTGAACTGGGGAGCCCAGAACTGGACACAGGATTCCAGTTGTGGCCTCACCAGTGCAGAGTAGAGGGGGAGAATGACCTCCCTCAACCTACTGGCCACACTCTTCCCTACACAGCCCAGAATTCCATTGGCCCCTTGGCCAATGCTGGGGGGGATAGTTTACTATCCGCCAGGACCCCCAGATCCTTCTCCTCAGAACTGCTTTCCAGCAGGTCCACCCCTAACCTGCCTTGTACTTCTGTACCTCTTCATCAGGTCAGAGTGATGGCAAACATCACCTGTTCCAATAGCCCAATCACCTCCCAGTACAGCCAGACATCACATAAAAATAGAGAGATTCTATTTCAGGCTTCCCAGTACCTCATAAGAGACCGATTTTACTTTTATCAATATAATTTAAAAAAGAAAAGAGTACAGCTTTGCTCTGTGAACATACCATACTTTTCTGGATCAGTTAATTCCAGGTGTTTTATGTTGCAAGTGACTTTGAGGTGAGGGAGAATAATTCTAAGAAGTGTCAAGATCTCAGTAAGTGAGACAGAATAAATAACTGTCAGTCATCTACAAGCAGTGCCGTGCAGAGGTTTTCCCATTTCATCACTAGATTGGAAACAGGATGTGAAAAGAAACCTCCAGATATTCTTAGTGGTGACTAAATTGATGGCTCTGATACGCAGTCACCAAGCCTGTCAGGCTGGTGTCCCAGCTCTTCTGTTAACAGCAAGGGAAGGGCTGGGACCAAGCTGCTTCTTACAGAGTCTTCCTGGTATCTCTGACCTCCACTAGTGATGCAGTGGGTTTGGAAATTGGACTTTTATTCTCAATCATGGGACAATCTACTCAGATCATCAGGAAGGCACATTACTCAGTTTACCAAAGCAGTTTGTAACATTGATTCTTGAATCCAGGGGTCTGGATTGAATCCCACAAACTTATTTCCTCATCACACATTTAGACAATCATCAGGTGGCAACACCTTTGGGTTACAGCCTCAAACCAACCTCACTCAGACAGGAAAACCCACCAACCCTCTTGCTTACATCCCCAGACCTGGAAAAATCAAGCTTTAATGAAAAATAAAGTAACTTAGTAGCAATTTAAAATAACTAGATGGATAAAAGTAATTATTCACTAAGATAGGAAGAAAATTGTCTATTATTTATCAGGCACCTCTGCAGTGTGGACCGATAGGATTCTGCAGCCCCTGTGTTGTTGATGAACAGGACAGGACTAGGTGTCCCATCGGGGCTTCCTTTCCCATTTGTCCCTGCTGTGACATCAGCATCTGGAGCAGCAGAATCACCATCTGGGGAGAGAACAGGGTACAAAGAGTTAAAATACGCAGGAAACAAACAAACATACATATTTTAAAGGCCAGTTTCTAGTCTTAGAAGAAAGTGTGTCTCTTAAAGAGAGCCTTATCCTCATCCTCTTACGGGGATGACTTACTGAAAGAAAGAGTCGCATGATTTTTAAGGGCTGAAGACCTTATTTTAAGAATTCAATAAAAATGTAATTCTCAATGCATGATATCTACTGAGTTCCTACAATAAACTTGGCAGCACAAGGCCTTTCTTATTTGGAAGCCTTTCTGCTTTAAGAGTGTTTCTGTTCCCAAAGTGGAATGGCTGCAGGCCACAGGTTAAGTTATTTTTTTCCTCGTGATTAAAAAAACTCGCTGAATAGTCAGCTATGTCTGTCAGGACACGGTTCACCACATGACAGTGATCTTCAGCTCCTTCCCTTTGTGCTTACAATAAATATTGTTACCTTCCAGCTCGTGGATCTCCTCATTTGTCACTTCTAAGGTTTCATCAGATAGAGAGGCAACCTGGATGACCTGCAGGAAACAAAAGCAAACGACGATACCTTGATATGCAAGCAATGAAAGACAGCAGGGATCAGCTTAAGGAAAAACAATCCTCAAGCCAAAATACATTTCACTCAGTAGAACTTCTACTGGACTTCAAGGCCACATATAGGATGCAAGTGTGACCTTTTATTAAGCAAAAGGTTGTAGCAAAATTAAAAAACCATGCTCAACCTTAGAATAGAGAAAAGCCAGGTGTGCCACGTGGGCAGAGCGTTTTCTGACTTCAGTGAAGTTCAGTCACTGAAACATTTCAGTGTTACAGGTAAAATTGCATATGGTTAATTGGTCTGTGAGAACAGATCCTGTGATATTCACGTATTAAATCAAGCTCAGAAAACAGTGAGAGTCACAGGATTGGTCTTAACAACCCAGTGGATCTAAAGAAATGAGTCTCCAGAAACCTACTTCTTCAATATCTGCAAGTTTAACCTTCCTTTTCCTTCTCTCCTTAGAGGAAAGCTTGTCTGTTTCTGTTTTTTTCACTAATTTTCTAGAATGAACATGTAAGCAACACACGGATTTTTTTTTTATTGATCACATTTTCCATTTTTTAATATTTAGACTGATTTCTTTTAATTAAAAAAACCAACAACACAGAAAGCCTTGCAGTCACAACCTTCCCACCTTCTGCACTTAAACCCACTACCAGGGAGGGCTTCAGGCTGTGACTCCTTGACACAAAGCTCGATGGGATCAGAATTGAATGCTACTTTACATAGCCCTTTGCTTTTGTAAGAGGCTGGAAGATCCTCTTAAGTCAATGGACAAAAAAATAGGGAATAAATTTCAAACAGATCTTCACTTTGCAACTAAAAGCATTTGACTACCCTGAAAACATGGTTTGCTTTTATTTAGGGAAATCTATGAAGGCAGGAAGAAGCTGAGGCAGGAGAATTATACACTAAGGCTACATGAATACGCAGGAAGCTTTAGACAAAGCAAAAATGCTGTTTATAAAAAAATAACAACTTTCAGAGGCCAGCGAGGGAGCTATACATACCAACTGGGCAAAAGTAGTCACTTTCAGCCTTTTAAACAGCTCATCCTTTTTATATCTGTAATCTTCAAAAAGAAAACAGAAGAGGATAACATCAGTTTTCAGTTAATTGCCAGCTTTTGCAAATAAGGGGTAATGGGCTTAGTCCCAGCTCTTCTCTCTGACTCCCGACTCCCACGAGGCAGGGTTTCTGGGCACGAAGCTTGCACTGAAGAAATCAGAGGAGTAAACCTGGAGACTTTGTGAAAAGTAACACCAGTTATAAAGAGAGATCTTGTCCAGAAGCTCTTAAAGCAGAGAAGGCAGACTTAGTTGTTTTGAGACCCAAGCCTGTATTATTTTGTGCTTTCTGTGCTAACTGGGGGAAGGAAGCAGCTTCATGAATTTATCACCTCACCTGTTGTTCTTCAAAGCCTGCTATGGTCACAAACCAAAAGATTTAATTTACTCAAATTTTTTAATTTGTGTAAGTTACAGCAGAATTGGAGCATAGAGGCACCGCATCTAAAATATTAAGCTGAATATGTATGTTTAATCTTACTGATTAAAATGCCCTAGACGTTTTTAACTTCATCTGACAAATTCTGGTTCTTCTAATTTGCTAAGACAGATAGCTAAAGGACAGAAGGTGTTTAATGCAGAAAACTGAACAGCAGATCAGCCCAGATACCAGCTTGAAACACATGTAATTGCTAAGGAGAAGCTGGATTAATTGAGTCTTAAGCCCAAAGACAAAGCTTAGGCAGAGAGAAAACTGAGAGGTCTGTTGGAACGACTGGCAAACCACCAGAGCAGAGATTACCAGTGCTAAGTAAGTGATGACAAGGATGGAAGCTTGATTGCACACAGATACTTGAGATGGATAAACACAAGGAAGAGAGAAGCCTTCTAGTGTGAAACAAAAAGGGTGTATGTGGTAGGAGAGAGAAGCTAAGACGAGTATCAGTAGGAACATCTTGATATGAAATAGCCTCCCATGGGAAGTAACGGAAGCCTCGTCCTTTGGGAAAGTTAGAGGTAGAAAGAAGATAGCAGAAAAGGCAAAAAAAAAAAAAGAATAAAAGAAAAAAAAATCTATCCTGCACCAGCAGGGAAAGACAAAGAAGATGGACAGGGTTCCTCCTGTGTCAAGCTATGCAGGTGTAATGAAGTTCTGCACACAGCTCTTAGATTCATTGGAGGGTGGCTTCAAAACACTCAAAAATAAAACCACTCCTTGGTTTTTTTTCCTCCTCCTCCTCCCTTACTAGGTTCCACCTCTGAAGTTGCAGATTTTTATTTTTTTTTAAAAAAGAAGAAATATCCTTTGCATTTTTCTAACAATTTTAGTACCTGTTGGAGGATATTCCAAACCAGTCTCTCTCCAGCTGTTCAGCTAAGAAGACTAACAATGGAGAACAGGACCTTTAGCAAATCCAGCCAGTTAAGCAATTCTAAATCCTCTAAAACCATCTGCTTAAGCCAGGGAAGATGGAAGAGAAGGGGGAAGGGCTCCAATCCCTATTCCTGCAACCACCACACAAAAATTTACCAGAGAATTAGCTTATGGAAACTCTCAAGGGACGTGTGTTTAGAGAAGGAGCCACACAAACAGACATTCTGCTCAGAAAAGATTTTCCCCCTACACAGACAATGGGCACATTATAGAAGCAAAACAGACATAAAAATAAAGATATTGTGAGTTTTCTCTCTGGGTGTTTTATTCCTATCCTTTCCCTCTTAAATATATTTTCTGCAGAGGTAGCCCAGTTAATTTGCAGCATTCGTGGCAAACAGAGTTTCCAAATTCAACTTCCTACCCTATAGAGTGTTTATTAAGCTGCAAAGCAATGTCTGCTTTTGACTGAATAACCTGTCTTAGAAAGAAGCAGCTCATCCAAAATACCCCCGTGCACCGCAGCGTGCACTACGCGTTCCAAACCCTGGGTCTGAAGTACAAGACCTGCATCTAAATTGACATCCTGAAGTCTAATAAATTTGAAAATGACCCTTAAGGTTCTTGCAAAACCCTCTGGTTTCAAGCCTCAAGTTCAAGTTGCAAAAGCCTCCCTTTATAACTTGTAAATAACAGCAACAACTGTCAGTTTTACAGCCCACCTCATCTGCCTGACAAAATCCGTGCGTAGCTTGTGTCCAAATGATCAAAACTCCCCAGACATGGACAAAAAAAAAAAAGAGCCTTTCAGCCATGTGAAGGGCAAGAAATAAACTTAATTTAGAAGGACAAATAAAAGCAGCAAAGCTTATGAAGTGCTGGATATATGCATAAACACCGACAAAGCAGAACTGTTGTCTCAGTGCTTATACAAAACAACCACTGGCTGCTTTCCTCCCACCTCAAGCAAGATTATTTATCCCAAAATATGCCTTTATGACCTAGATCTTGCCTTTAACACCCAAAACTAGAAAAAAAACCCAACCAAATCACCACAAAAGACCATGCCTAAGCCTCCCAGAAGTTAACAGAACATTCAGAAGAACTGCTGCTTCTGACTACAAAAGCAACACGACGTACCCGGTTCTATCCTGGAAGGTCCATTTGGATTTTCTGACATTTTTTTTGCTCCAGCTACGAAGCTGTAATTATTGTATATTCAAAGAGATGCTCCTCAGGGCTTCAGAAACAACTGAAGGCAACGTCAGAGAAAAGGAAGAGACTTGGTGTCTCTCCTCAAGTCAATCTTCCAAAGCACAAATCATCGTGGTTCCAGCTCTCTTATCATTTTTGATTCCACAGCGGACTCGTGGTATTAAGTCCCACTCTCTCACATTACACGAGAGACAGAGACTTGACTGTGCTGGGTTATTTCAAGTTGTGTCCAAACGGTGTCATCTATCCATGAGAAATCAAGGGGGAGAAGTTTCGAAACTGCCCGGGAACAAAAAGGTGTCTATTCACCTCAAAGATAATGAGAAAGTTTCTACCGGACTCCAGAACCCCCATTAAAGAAAAGATCTCCTACATGAAAGGAAATCAGATTCACAGCAGAGATTGAAAACCAACTAGACCCACACAACAAGATTTTCAGCACAGATAAAAAGCAATGGTGATCCAGTGTTAAGCACTGAAATCTTAGTCTGCCGACACAGAATTTTGGAAAACAAGATCATTTCTCTTTCGATTTTCCCCCAAGACTTGTGGTGTTTAAAAAAAAAAAAAACCCCAAACAATAGCAACAATCAAAGCAGCTACAAAGGACCTTTTTGCACAGAGCCAAGCAAAAATACAGTCACGTGACAGATTGGTGACCTCCCTTATAACCTGAATGTTATTATCTTGGAGGAACACAATAAACAGGTCTAAGAAGTAAAACTGAACATTCAAAATTCTAATTAGTCCTTATTAACAGGAAGGATTTTTTTCTTTCGCGTCAATAAACGCAGCTTTTGGGTTTAATAGCTTTCCTGGCTCTCTGTGTGAAAATAATCTGGGCAGTAGCTGAAAATAGAGTAGTAAAACATTAGCTGTATTAGCAAGAATTATTCTAAGTGCCTGTTTTCCATGGGAAAACAGACTGAAATAAAAATCAATCTGACTTTCATTAGCCTGAATGATTCAAAGCCTTCAAAACATCAATGCTGTTCTGGTAAATAATGTTATTCTGGTAAACTCAATGAGTTATTCTGGTAAACTCAATGAGTTCCACAGGAATGAGCCTGTTTCTTTCTTGTCTCAGAGCATTCTAATAGAATTTTAAGCACGCTACAATTATACAAAAGTAAAAGATCCCAAGCTCAATCCTTTTGTTACCTAGAAGTGAAATAAAGTTTCAGAAATACAGTCTTGAGTTTTCCTGGAGGAGTCTAGTCTAGTTTTCTTAAGCCAGAGAACTTTTTCCTGTCTGTTTTCTATTCAGTAACAAAATTTGCACAAAGAAGGATCCAGAAAGCCCCCCAGACCTGCCTTCCTGGTATTTGAAGTTAAATCTGTAAAGCACTGTGAGAAACACAAATAAGGTGGAGGACAAAGTAGAATGTGCCCAGCAAAGAATCAAGGTAGAAACATCTTTCCAGCCTATTGTTGTGTGTTCCTACACTTCATTCCTGTGGAATGTGGCTGTGGGACCCCTCAGAGTAGAGATTTCCAAGCCTGGGATCCATCACTCCCTCAATGCTCTCTGCATTTTGAACTAACCCACCATAAGTTACATTCTGCTCCTCTACACATACTCACTTCTTTTGATCTCTTCCAACTTCTCGGTGTATTTGGTCAAACTGCTTCCTGTAACAAAACCAAACAGTAAAATAAATGCACCAGTTTGTTACAAATTTTTTTATTAGTGGTTGTCTTCAGCGCTGCTAAGGCCTACATTTTATTTTTTGAAGGAAAATATCAGACTATAATGACAAAGGTTCGTTACAGATCCTCTTTCACTACAACAATGCAAGACAGCCATAAATCAAGAAGTATCTTAATACTTTTTTCTCACAGGATGGCCCAGCAAAATAGCAAAGTCAGTCACAGGACTTGTGGACCCCAGCTGCCAATAGTCTCTAGGAACAGACAGTGCCCTGTAGCTTAAAGCCTCTGTATTGGAGAGGGGAAGTCACTGCCAATGTTCGTGACCAGAAAAAGCTCAAATCTTCTGCATATACTCCCAGTACTATTTCAGTTCTTCTACAGAAGGCACCAGAGTTTGATATTACAGGATTTTCAGTAAAGGGTGCAGAAGTACCTGTACCCTAACAATCAGAACAGTGATATTTGCAAAAAAAAAAAACCCCAGCCTCGTAGCACCCTTTCCATTCCCAAGTTCCACACCAAGCCCTCTCTAATCAGAAGTGTGAGTTCTTTTGACAATGCTTTGGAGGACAAAGTCATTACCTTCAGAAAGTCACCACCTAAAACTCAGGACCTTTCAGAGCCCACACATTTCAGCCCTAAGGGTTGTGTACCCTCTAAGGGTTGTGTACCCTCTAAGGGTATTCAAATCCTGCCTCCAACACACCGCTCCAAGTACAATCATGGCCATACAGTCCCTTCCCCGACATTTGTGTGTAGATACTACTAGGCAGCTGTTACTGGATAAAATTCAACCATTTTAACAACAACAAAAAAATCTCCAAATACACCTTCCAAATAATTATCCTGACTTACACCCTTGTCGAGGTACTAGTTTATACAAGAAAAGCCCATGGACAGATACTCAAAGACCAGTAATTTTTAAGGGAACGGTCACAAGCTGCAGAGCCTCTGAGGTAGAACAGCTCAGGACAGAGGCAGTTTAAGCATCCAGCATATTTTTGTACACCCCTACATCTCACTTTGTGTTTTTACCCTCCAATGATTTCACTTACCAGTATCGAGGCGGGTTTTTATATGTTGGTATCTGGGGTTCTGAGGGATGCGCCTGGTTAAATACTGTTTTTCAAAAGGAAAAAGATAAGAGGAAGTCAATATACAGCCATGTATTTGTTTTAAAGGCATAGAAACCTTAACAGAAAAGGCAATTTGAAGAGCTCTAAGACACCACAGGAAAAAGACAGGTGAAACCACAAGCGTCCTCTGCTCTCAGGCAGAAAGACAGACCTCCAAATCACAGAATGGTAGGGGTTGGAAAGAATCTCTGGAGATTGAGTCCAACCCCCACCAAAGCATGGTCACCTACTACAGCAGATTGGACAGGAACACATCCAGGAAGGTTTTGAGTATCTCCAGAGAAGGAGACTCCACCACCTCTCTGGGAAGCCTCTTCCAGTGCTCTGCCATCCTCAAAGTAAAGAAGTTTCTCCTCATGCTTAGATGGAACTTCCCATGTTCAAGTTTGTGCCTATTACCCCTTGTCCTGTCACTGGGTACCACTGAGAAGAGGCTGGTCCCATCCTCCTGACACCCACCCTTTAGATATCGCTCAGCACTGATGAGATCCCATCTCAGTCTTCTCTTCTCCAGGCTGAACAACCCCAGGTCTCTCAGCTTTTCCTCATCTGAGAGATGCTCCAGTCCCTCATTATCTTCATAACCTCCACCGGACTCTCTCCAGAGGTTCCCCGCCCTTCTTGAACTGGGGACCCCAAAACTGGAATCTCTAACTCGCTGTTAAATCCGTGCCAAACCACCACTTTAAAGCCTCAAAGAGAGCACTTCTCTCCCTTTCTCCAGCCACCCGCAATTCACCTGGCTCTGGGGTCCGCAGGAAACCATCCTCCCCCCCGCCTACAGAGGCTGCACCGGTCCACTGAGACCCCCGAGAGGCCCCCCAGGCCCCCGGGCACCTCACCGAAACGCTCCCCACCCCTGACAGCCCGGGCACCCTCCTCCTCACGGGCGGCCCCCTCAGGAGGGGGGAAGAAGGAGTAGGCCGCCACTGCCCCACGGCCCGCCCGGACCCTCGGGTCCCTCCCGCTCCCTGCCGGGATAGC